>WNWK01006819.1:50000-101008 GCA_009830355.1 Cherax destructor
ATCGTCTCCTGCTTGTTCTCTCCTCCATGGACATTAGGTTCACCTCCTTCGCCGTCTCCTCACGGTACATCACACCTCAGTTCTGAAACTAACCAAGTTTGGAACCTTTAAACTTTCTCGAGTTTCTTCATGTGCTTGACCCATACAATAAGATAGGTCAGACATATATCGAGTATTGCGTTCTCAGAGGCATTATTTTGGTTCCTGAAAGCAGTTCCTAAATTTGTCAGCCATATTATATGCTGCCGATGTGATGCAGTTAATGTCTCCAGTGAGACAGTGTATGTGATGGTCATAACCAGATTATTCGAAATTGTTTTCCATGGAGGTCTTCTCTTTCAGTCTCAGGATCTATTGACGTTGCACTTATTGGGGATTATCTCTAATATCTATTTGTTTGTCCATGTTCACAATTTATTTGAATTTTTCTGTACATTATCGCCATCAATCTTCGTTCAGAGTCTGCTCATTATCATTTTCATCTAAAAAGATACATACAAATGAATTAAGCTTGGTAGAAATAAGGGTCCCAGTCCTCAACCTTGGGGATCACCACTGCCAGGCCTGATGTGTCATCCAAGTTACTCTTAGTCATCTGCTCCTCACATATTTCTTCACTGACTGAACAAATGTTTTTTCTCGCTCATGCCTATTCATCTAGTGTGTTGATGCGCCTCTGATAATGACGAAGATCTTCTAGCATTCCAGGACCCCACAATCAACGCTCAGAAGCAACTCTGAGCACTCTGCAGCAACTCTGAGCACTTGCAGCAACTCTGAGCACTCTGCAGCAACTCTGAGCACTCTGCAGCAACTCTGAGCACTCTGCAGCAACTCTGAGCACTCTGCAGCAACTCTGAGCACTCTGCAGCAACTCTGAGCACTCTGCAGCAACTCTGAGCACTCTGCAGCAACTCTGAGCACTCTGCAGCAACTCTGAGCACTCTGCAGCAACTCTGAGCACTCTGCAGCAACTCTCAGCACTCTGCAGCAACTCTAGCACTCTGCAGCAACTCCTGACACTTCCCAAACAACTCTGACACAGCTCTGAGTTAAATTAAAAATTCTGAACTGAGCAACTCTCACCGCCCCTCCTCCTCACTTTCTCTATGATATCTCTCCTTGTCACAGGCCTCTGTTGAACGTATTAAAATATTTGTCTTGAAGTTAGCAGAGTATCTTTCTTCAACTCGCCTCTCCATCCTTGTACTTTCTACTTTGTGATTCTACTTCCTTCGCTAGCCATTTTTGTTGAAACTTAAAAATTCTGTCTTGATAGATTCCAACACGGATTCAAGGACATTCCTCGCTGGAAGACTGTTGCTACACTTGTGGTAGTCAAGGACATTCCTCGCTGGAAGACTGTTGCTAACACTTGTGGTAGTCAAGGACATTCCTCGCTGGAAGACTGTTGCTAACACTTGTGGTAGTCAAGGACATTCCTCGCTGGAAGACTGTTGCTACCACTTGTGGTAGTCAAGGACATTCCTCGCTGGAAGACTGTTGCTAACACTTGTGGTAGTCAAGGACATTCCTCGCTGGAAGACTGTTGCTAACACTTGTGGTAGTCAAGGACATTCCTCGCTGGAAGACTGTTGCTACCACTTGTGGTAGTCAAGGACATTCCTCGCTGGAAGACTGTTGCTACACTTGTGGTAGTCAAGGACATTCCTCGCTGGAAGACTGTTGCTAACACTTGTGGTAGTCAAGGACATTCCTCGCTGGAAGACTGTTGCTACCACTTGTGGTAGTCAAGGACATTCCTCGCTGGAAGACTGTTGCTAACACTTGTGGTAGTCAAGGACATTCCTCGCTGGAAGACTGTTGCTAACACTTGTGGTAGTCAAGGACATTCCTCGCTGGAAGACTGTTGCTAACACTTGTGGTAGTCAAGGACATTCTCGCTGGAAGACTGTTGCTAACACTTGTGGTAGTCAAGGACATTCCTCGCTGGAAGACTGTTGCTAACACTTGTGGTAGTCAAGGACATTCCTCGCTGGAAGACTGTTGCTAACACTTGTGGTAGTCAAGGACATTCCTCGCTGGAAGACTGTTGCTACCACTTGTGGTAGTCAAGGACATTCCTCGCTGGAAGACTGTTGCTAACACTTGTGGTAGTCAAGGACATTCCTCGCTGGAAGACTGTTGCTAACACTTGTGGTAGTCAAGGACATTCCTCGCTGGAAGACTGTTGCTAACACTTGTGGTAGTCAAGGACATTCCTCGCTGGAAGACTGTTGCTACCACTTGTGGTAGTCAAGGACATTCCTCGCTGGAAGACTGTTGCTACACTTGTGGTAGTCAAGGACATTCCTCGCTGGAAGACTGTTGCTAACACTTGTGGTAGTCAAGGACATTCCTCGCTGGAAGACTGTTGCTAACACTTGTGGTAGTCAAGGACATTCCTCGCTGGAAGACTGTTGCAACACTTTGGTAGTCAAGGACATTCCTCGCTGGAAACTGTGTACACTGTGGTAGTCAAGGACATTCCTCGCTGGAAGACTGTTGCTAACACTTTGGTTCAAGGACATCTCGTGAAGACTGTTGCTACACTTGTGGTAGTCAGGAATTCTCGCTGAAGACTGTTGCTAACACTGTGGTAGTGAAGACTTCCTTGTGGAGCTGTTGCACCTTGTGGAGTCAGACATTCCTCGCTGGAAGACTGTTGCTAACACTTGGGAAGAATTCTCTGTGTTGCTACTTTGGGAAGACTTCCCTGGAGTGTAGATTCTGGGAAGATTCCTCCTGGAATACATTTGTGGAAGACTTCTCGAAATGTTGACATTTGTGGGAATTCTCACTGTGCACATTGGTGAAGCTTCCTCACTGGATCTGTTGAATTTTGTAAGAATTCTCCTTGAGTGTAACCTGGAAGGACATTTGTGAAGACTGTCTACTTGTAGTCAGACATCCGCGGAAGACTGTGCTACACTTTGGTAGTCAGACATTCTCTGAGACTGTTGCACACTTGTGGTAGCGGACTCGCTGGAAGACTGTTGCACACTGTGGTAGTCAGACATCTCGCTGAAGACGTTGCAACACTTGTAGCAGACATTCTCGCTGGAAGACTGTTACACTTGTGTAGCAGGACATCTCGCTGGAAGACTGTTCACACTTGGGGCAGACATTCGCTGGAAGACTGTTGCTACACTTGTGGTAGTCAGGACATTCTTGGACTGTTGCACTTGGTAGTCAAGGACATTCTCGCTGGAAGACTGTTCACACTGTAGCAGCATTCCTCGCGGAGGTTGCCTTGTTACGACTTGTGGAAAGTCAAGGACATTCTCGCTGGAGATGTTGCAACACTTGTGGTAGTCAGACATTCCTGCGAAGACTGTTGCTACACTTGTGGTAGCAGGACATTCTCTGAAGACTGTTGCACACTTGTGGTAGCGGACATTCTCGCTGGAAGACTGTTGCAACACTTGTAGTCAGGACATTCCTCGCTGGAAGACTGTTGCTACACTTGTGGTAGTCAAGGCATTCTCGCTGGAAGACTGTTGCTAACACTTGTGGTAGTCAGGACATTCCTCGCTGGAAGACTGTTGCTAACACTTGTGGTAGTCAGGACATTCCTCGCTGGAAGACTGTTGCTAACACTTGTGGTAGTCAAGGACATCTCGCTGGAAGACTGTTGCTACACTTGTGGTAGCAGACATTCTCGCTGGAAGACGTTGCACACTTGTGGTAGCAGACATTCTCGCTGGAAGACTGTTGCTAACACTTGGTAGCAGGACATTCCTCGCTGGAAGACTGTTGCTACACTTGTGGTAGTAGGACATTCCTCGCTGAAGACTGCTACACTTGTGGTAGTCAAGGACATTCCTCGCTGGAAGACTGTTGCTAACACTTGTGTAGTCAAGGACATTCCTCGCTGGAAGACTGTTGCTAACACTTGTGGTAGTCAAGGACATTCTCGCTGGAAGACTGTTGCTACACACTTGTGGTAGTCAGGACATTCTCGCTGGAAGACTGTTGCTAACACTTGTGGTAGTCAGGACATTCCTCGCTGGAAGACTGTTGCTACACTTGTGGTAGTCAAGGACATTCCTCGCTGGAAGACTGTTGCAACACTTGTGGTAGTCAAGGACATTCCTCGCTGGAAGACTGTTGCTACCACTTGTGGTAGTCAAGGACATTCCTCGCTGGAAGACTGTTGCTAACACTTGTGGTAGTCAAGGACATTCCTCGCTGGAAGACTGTTGCTAACACTTGTGGTAGTCAAGGACATTCCTCGCTGGAAGACTGTTGCTAACACTTGTGGTAGTCAAGGACATTCCTCGCTGGAAGACTGTTGCTAACACTTGTGGTAGTCAAGGACATTCCTCGCTGGAAGACTGTTGCTAACACTTGTGGTAGTCAAGGACATTCCTCGCTGGAAGACTGTTGCTAACACTTGTGGTAGTCAAGGACATTCCTCGCTGGAAGACTGTTGCTACCACTTGTGGTAGTCAAGGACATTCCTCGCTGGAAGACTGTTGCTACACTTGTGGTAGTCAAGACATTCCTCGCTGGAAGACTGTTGCTACCACTTGTGGTAGTCAAGGACATTCCTCGCTGGAAGACTGTTGCTAACACTTGTGGTAGTCAAGGACATTCCTCGCTGGAAGACTGTTGCTAACACTTGTGGTAGTCAAGGACATTCCTCGCTGTTACCACTTGAAGTAGTCAAGGCGTGTATGTATGTGTGTGTGTGTGTGTGTGTATTCACCAAATTTTACTCACCTAATTGTGGCTATAAAGGTCGAGTCATATCTCCTGGCCCTACCTCTTCACTGGTCGCTACTAGATCCACTCTCTCCCTGCTCAATAAGCTTTATCATACCTCTTCTTGAAGCTATGTATGGATCCTGCCTCCACTGAATAACTCTCCAGATTGCTGCATTTCCTGACAAATCTATGACTGAAAAAGTACTTTCTAACTTCCGGTTATGACCCTTTGTTGCTGTGTCACATCTCCGAAACATTCTGTCCGTGTCTAACTTGTCAATTCCTCTCAGTATTTTATAGGTTGTTATCATGTCCCCTCTATCCCTCCTGTCCTCCAGTGTTGTTAGGTTTGAGTTTCCTTAACCTCTCCTCGTAGGACAAACTAATCAACTCCAGGACTAGTTGCAAATCTTTGTACTTTCTCTAATTTCTTGACGTGTTTGACCAGTTGTGGGTTCCATAATGGTGCTGCATACTCCAAGATGGGCCTGACGTTCACGGTGTACAGTGTCGTAAATGACTCCTTACTTAGATGTCGAAACGCTATTCTCAGGTTTGCCAGGCGCCCGTATGCTGCAGCAGTTATTTGGTTCATGTGCTCCTCAGGAGATGTGCTCGGTATGATGCTCACCCCAAGATCCTTTTCCCTGAGTGAGTTTTGCAGCCTTTGATCTCTTAGGCTGTGCTCCATCTGCGGTCTCCTTTGTTCTTCCCCCAGCTTCATAACTGGGGTTAAACTCCAGGAGCTATTTGTCAGACAAGGCTTGCAGCCTGTCCAGATCCCCTTGTAGGCTTACCTGATCCTCGTCCACTTGTATTCTTCTCATTAGTTTCCACATCGTTTGCAAACAGGGTCACCTCTGACTATCCCTTCCGTCTTGTCATTCACATATACAAGAAACAGCACCGGACCCAGGACTGACCCGTGTGGAACGCGATTCTGACATCTCGTCTCGTACCGAAACACATTGTTTCTTTCCTGTCAAGCATTCCCTGATACATTGCAGTACTTCCCCTCCAAACTTGAGTCAGACTGACGTTCCATGCTATGTCGTTCTCATATCACTGGGCCTCTTTCCTTATCCATGCATAATCGTTTTTGCTCTTCTGCTTAACTTCTTATTTTCCTCAGTCCTTTGCTTTCAATACTTTTTCCATGTTCTAGTGCACTTGGCTTTGGCCTCTTTACTCCTTTGGGTGAATTATTGGCTCACTCTGTTCTTCCATTGTGCCTCCCTTCACTTTGTGGTCTCGTGTTCCATCGATACATTTACTGTTTTTCGCTCTAGTTCTCTTCCCCACTGCACCTCATGCTTGTGTGGTTCCCTCTTTTGATGTCTGACTTCTTCCCTCCTTCTCGTGCTGCTTCACTCTCTACTATGTATTCGAAACTCAGGACCACGCGATCACTAGCACCGATGGGTCATTCGTATGTAATATCCCCAATGTCGGAACTGCTTAAGGTGAATACAAGCTGATTCGACCACCTCTCTCTCTCTCTCTCTCTCTCTCTCTCTGGTAGTGTCCCTAACATATTGGTGAATGAGGCTTTCCAGTACCGCCTGCAGCATCATAGCTCTCCACGTTTCTGGTCATTCATGTGGCTCCAGATTTTTTGTTGAAATCCTCCATAACTAGTAACTTTGCCCTGCCCATGTGGTCCTTTCCGGCCACCTCAGCTAGTGTGTCTACCATTGCTCTGTTGCTCTCATTATACTCTTGTCTTGGCCTCTTGTTATTTTGTGATAGGTTGTACATCATTGCTATCACCACCTTGGGGCCCCCAGCCTGAAGAGTTCAAACTACGTAGTCACCTGTTTCCACTGTGTGTATTCACCTGTTTGTGGTTGCATGGGTCGAGACTCAGCTCCTGGCCCCGCCTCTTCACTGATCGCTACTAGGTCCTCTCTCTCCCTGCTCCATGAGCTTTCTCATACCTCGTCTTAAAGCTATGTATGGTTCCTACGTCCACTACCTCACTTGCCAGACTATTCCACTTCCTGACAACTCTATGACTGAAGAAATACTTCCTAACATCCCTTTGAATCATCTGAGTCTTCAACTTCCAATTGAGACCCCTTGTTTCTGTGTTCCACCTCTGGAACATCCTGTCTCTGTCCACCTTATCTATTCCTCGCAGTATTTTGTATGTCGTTATTATGTCTCCCCTAACCCTCCTCTGTGTGTGTGTGTGTGTAGTCACCTTCAAGTAGTTCCAGGGGTCGACTCACAGCTCCTGTGTGTGAATATTTACGTGTGAGTGTATGTGTGTGTGTACTTATCTGTATGTTGTAGTAGTGATATAATCCCAGCTTCTGGACCCACATTTCCACCTGCTGCTCCTGGACTTTCTCTCTCCTCTGGCTGACTCCACTATTTTAATGTCTAGCGTGTTTTACGTCTTGAACATTCCAAAACCAATTAAAAATTTACTAGCATTTCTGTGACTCATCTGTATTTGCCCACATATTTCTCTTTCGATCCGTCTGTCATTTTCCAACCTATCAGTTCCTCTCAATACTTTGTACATCGTGATCATATCACCCTACAATGCTTCCAGGTTTTGCTCTTTCTCCTTAGCGTTCATATTCCTTTGCTTCATTACATGTCATGTTGTAAACCTCTGCAGTTTTTCCAGCTTCTTGACATGCTTCATCAGGAGTAGGTTCCACAGAGGTGCTGCATACTCTAAGACAGGCCTGACATATGCCATATATTGTGTAGTGAACAACTCTTTCTTGAGGTTCTTGAAAGCTAATCATAGGTGTGGCAGACACATGTTTACTGGGAAGGTTATTCGGTTGATGAACTTCAGGCGATATGCTTGGTACTATGCTAACTTCGAGGTCCTTCTTCTTTAGGTTGGTTTACAGCCTTTGTCCCTTGAGCTTGTACTTTATTTCTGGTCTTCTATGCTCTTTTCCGATTTTCATAATTCTGACTAGGATTAAATTTTTGTAGTTACTTGTCAGACCAGTCTCACAGCTTGTCCTGGTTACTGTCAACCAGTTCAGCTTTCTGTTAGTCCAGTTCACAGCTTGCCCTGGTACGTGTCTTCTTAGTTCTCTCCTCTTTATATTAATCCACACTTGTTTTAAGTCATCTGTGAAGAAGTATACATCAAGTTCTATCGTGTTTTTCACATACTTCAGAAATAGTATTGGTCACAGCTCTGACCCTTGTGAAACCCCACTTCTCACACTTGCCCATGTGGACACCTCCTCCCAGACAAACACGTCTTATTTCCATCTGTTAAGTATTCCTTTACCCACTGAAGTGCCTTCCCTGTTATTTATGCCTACTCCTTCTAGCCTTCGTTCTACTCTCTTGTGATACACTGTATTAAAAACATTATTAATGTCCAAAAATATGCAGTCACTATCTCTCTTTCACTCTACTAACTTCAAATAACCAGTCAAAATAGTCAAAACACCAGTTGGTTTGTGAGGCAGGATTTACCATCTATAAAATCATGATTGTTGTCATTTTTAACCCGTTCCTTTCCAGGTACTTTATTACTCTCTCCTGATAACCTCCTCCATAACCTTAAATATTACGCATGTCAGTGACACAGTCCGGAAGTTCAATGCTGTCTGTCTGTGTCCCTCTTCTTGCACACCAGGACTACACCTGCTGTCTTCCTCACCTCCAGCAGATGCCCTGTGACAGTGACAAAGCCGGCAATAAAGCCGGCACAGTAACAAGAACGAATACCGCAATAAGGTCAACACAGTAACTTGGACGAATATTGCAAGAAAGTGAACACAGTAACAAGGATGAATATTGTTGAGATACGTTCTAAGCAATTAATTATCTTTATCTTTGCGTCTTCGTTAAGTTTGATCAACGAGGTGTTGTAACGACGCTGTTTCTCGCCATTATTCATCTTATTTTACTCTGAGTTCTGATGTATTTAAATGTATCTCTGTGCTCTAATTTATATAAATGTACCTGTGTGCTCTGGCGCATTTAATTGTACCTCTGTGTTCTGGTGTATTTAAATATCTCTCTGTGCTCTGATATATTTAAAGACACCTCCGTGCACTGATGTATTTAGAGGTACCCCTGTGTTCCAATGTATATAAGGCACCTCTGGGCACTGATTTATATGAAGGCACCTCTGTACTCTCATTTATATAATGGCAGCTCTGTGATCCAATGTATATAATCAGCTGTGCTTCGAAGGGAGAATTTATTAGTCACATGTATGATACTAGGATATTTATTAAGATTTAGATTTTAGATTTTGCCACCGAAGTGGCTAGTTTATTGTGCACGCCATATCCATCCTGTGGACGGTAGCGCAAGAGCATATGGATACACAAAAGGCCTAGGCACTAGGCCCCAAAAGGGTTAACAATTGTACATTTGGATTTATATCTACATTTCACTTATCTGTTACAAGCAAATTTATGAAATTTCCTTAGTATAACTGGTATCTTATTTTAATTAATAAGATATCTTGACATGTCACATAGGTTATTATATTGTCTATCTCTATATTATTCAATAAGTGGACAATTAAGCACATAGTGTTCAAGACAGTGACCATAGGCCTGACCACATAATTTGCATTTAGTTTGATCATCATCTGTGTCTCCCAAACTGCCAGAAGTACTTGTAGCCAAGCCTAAGCCTGGCCCTTTGGTTGTGTTTTTTTTTTTACTCCCACGTTGAGAGAATCTCCAGGACAGCCTAATGGTTGTGGCATCTGGATGATATTGTATTCATTGCACCCGGAGATCTCGTCGTGCATAACATTCGCCACCATCAACAATTTAGAAACTACCATCAAATTCACAGTAAGAGAAGTAAAGGGTAACCAACTATCTTTCCTAGATTAATTTTAGCACACAGTTGAAAACAGGTATCTCGTTTAAGGTTACGTGGAAACCTATATACGAAAATAATCTATTATACTTTTATTCGCATAACAATGTCAAGAAAAAATTAAAGGGTGTAATCAAAGGCTTCTTCCTCAGTTCATGGTTCTTAGAGAAGGAATGCGTGCACCTACAATCCTAGGTGCACTCAGTCTACAGGAAGTGCCACGTATGTGCTCTACAGAACGAACACCAACTCAGCAGTGTGGGAACCTACCAGATACATCGTTTTAACAGTCACCAACTTAAAATCCACTGTGGCAAAACAGACTAACAACCAACACGTCAAAATACCCACCAAATCTTCATTCAGAAACATAATCAGGAATATTTGACCGCCTGAGGAGTATACACTACACAGTGTAAAGGTACGGAAAGTACAGGCAAGGGGAGGCTGCCAGTCTTAGAAAATTAAAGTAATGGAGCACATACGCCTAGCAGCCATGATGACTGCACTAACACCACAAGGACGATTGCGGACACATTATGAAAGGAGTGAGGCTCGACTACTCATTCGTAAAAAATGATCACCGAGGCGAAGATGGGACTCAAGGTAAGGACCACTATGGGTGAGGGAGAAGAGGGGATAGTTAAAGAATAGATGGGGGAAAGGAAAAGAATTACAGAGAAAGGAAAAAAAGAGTAGGGGCTAGACCCATCAGAAGCATTATAGAAGGTATAAGCTGGTGCTCACAGCAGCAGCAGCAAGAATTCAACATAGCACAATAGGCTGCCTCAGAATATTATCCGTAAGAAGAAGTAACAGAGGTGGAAATTGCTGTAAATTGCTTCATGTGGGCGGAGGCTACTGTCTGCCAGGTAGGCTGAGAAAAGTCTTGAAATATGCAATGTTTGGACTTTGATAAATAGTAGAAAAATATTGTATCAGTTTGATACATCCATTATTTATTGACTAAGTTTCTAACTCATTTTATCGGCAAGTTAGTTCTTTAAATAATGCCGGTGCTACAACTACCACCACTGCTACCACTACCACCACTGCTACCATTACCACCACTGCTACCACTACCACCACTGCTACCACTACCAACACTGCTACCACTACCAACACTGCTACCACTACCACCACTGCTACCACTACCAACACTGCTACCACTACCAACACTGCTACCACTACAACACTACTACCACTGCTACTACTACCAACACTGCTACCACTACCAACACTGCTACCACTACCACTACCAACACTGCTACCACTACCACTACCAACACTGCTACCACTACCACTACCAACATTGCTACCACAACCAACACTACTACCACTACCACCACTGCTTCCACTACCACCACTGCTACCACTACCAACATTGCTACCATTACCACCACTACTACCTCCACCACCACCACCACTCATCCTACACACCTGTTAACCACCATTACCACTAATCATACACACCTGGTAACCACCACCACTCATCCTACACACCTGGTAACCACCACCACCACCACTCATCCTACACACCTGGTAACCACCACCACTCATCCTACACACCTGGTAACCACCACCACCACTCATCCTACACACCTGGTAACCACCACCACCACTCATCCTACACACCTGGTAACCACCACCACCACCACTCATCCTCACCCTGTAACCACCACCACTCATCCACACACACCTGGTACCAACACCACCACTCCCTACCACACCTGGTACCACCACCAACACTGCTACCACTTACCAACACTCTCCACTCCCCACCGCTCCACTACCACCACTCTCCACTCCACCACTGCTACCACTACCACCACTGCTACCACTACCACCACTGCTACCACTACCACCACTGCTACCACTACCACCACTGCTACCACTACCACCACTGCTACCACTACCACCACTGCTACCACTACCACCACCTACCACTCCAACACTGGTACCACTACCACTCTATCCTACACCCACTGCTAACACTACCACCACTGCACCACTACCACCCTGCACCACTACCCCACTGCTACCACCACCACCACTCACACTACACACCTGGTACCACCACCACCACTCACCCTACCACACCTGCTAACCACCACCACCACTCTCCACTCCCAAACCTGGTACCACACCACCACCTACCACTACCAACACTGCTACCACCACCAACACTCCACTACACCACTGCTACCACCACCACCACTCTCCATACCACCACTGGTACCCACCAACACTCATCCTCCCAAACCTGCTACCACTACCACACTGCTACCCTACCACCTGGTACCACCACTACCACTACCAACACTGGCTACCATTACCACTCACCAACACTGCTACCACCACCACCACTCATACTACCACCTGGCTTCCACCACCACTCATCCTCCCAACACTGGTACCACTACTCAACACCTGCTACCACTACCCCCTACCATCCAACACCTGGTACCACTACCACTCACCAACACTGTAACCACCACCACTCATGCTACACACCACTGGTTCCACCACCACTCTCCTCACACCTGTACACCCCAAACCACTACATCCTACTACACACTGCTACCTCTACCACCACTCCCAGTCCTAACACTGCTACCACCACCTACTATCCTACACCAACACTCCACCACTCAACTCTACACTCCCAAATGTAACCAAAACCACCACTCTACCACTCCCACCGGTAACCACCACCACCACTCACCATTCTACCACACCACCTGGTAACCACCACCACCACTCATCCTACACACCTGTTAACCACCACCACCACTCATCCTACACACCTGGTAACCACCACCACCATCCCTAACACCTGGTAACCACCACCACCACTCATCCTACACACCTGGTGTTGCATGCAAAGAGTACGTCAACCTTATTCGGAGAATGTTAAACACACCCACATAGGCTGCCCCTCCAACCAGCGAACCATCGTTGAGGGTTTGGTGATGGGGCCCCATCACCAAATCAACGACTTGGTTCAGCCAATGATAATGCGGGTCTGGCATTGGTAAAGGTGACATGGATTCCACTCGCATATTTGCCATTGTCATTGCTGCATTGAGCTGGTTGTTGTACTGTCGTCTCTGTCTATTGGCTGCTGTTTTGCCTTGATTACTATGGTGTGCACTAATACTACTCTCTCTGTATATAGTGTACATACTTTACAAAGCCTTATAATATACTTGCTGAAGGAAAATACAAAACTCATATATATATTCATAATTGCTTGGTGAAGGAAATACAATTCAAAGCATTTTCTACTGTGTTTCTTTGCTCCAAGCTCCCTTTTACACTCAGGATAACAGGCCTTAGAACCTGAGGTTGTAAAACCTGGTAACCACCACCACCACTCATCTCACACACCTGGTGACAACCACCACTCTTCCTACACACCTGGTAACCACCACCACCACCACTCATCCTACACACCTGGTAACCACCACCACCACTCATTCTACACACCTGGTAACCACCACCACCCATCCTACACACCTGGTAACCACCACTGTCATTGGCTCTGTTTTGCCTTGATTACCTATGGTGCACTACTACTCCTCTTATATAGTCATCTTTACAAAGCCTATAATATCTCTGAAGAAATACAAAACTCATATATATATTCATAATTGCTTGGTGAAAATACAATTCAGCATTTTCTACTGTGTTCTTGGTAAGCTCCCTTTACACTCAGGTTACAGGCCTAGAACCTGAGGTTGTAAAACCTGGTAACCACCACCACCACTCATCTTACACACCTGGTGACAACCACCACTCTTCCTACACACCTGGTAACCACCACTCATCCTACACACCTGGTAACCACCACTATATCTACACACCTGATAACCACCACTACTTATCCTACACACCTGGTAGCCACTACAGGTTAGTGAGGATCGTCTAAAGTAAGTTATTTTCCTTTACAATAATTCACTCTTTCTGTACGACCAAAAATTATATTTGTCAACAATGTTCTTGAATCATTGTCTCACATTATGACACGACAACAATTTTGATATCACTTCCCAAGTTTTTACTTATATTTGTTTTCCAGATTTCATAAGGCAGGCAAAAAAGATATATTTTAGCAAATATTTTGATATTGAAAATTAAAATAGGCTTCCTGCTATGATGCACACGCAGTTGCAACAACTGTGCAACGTTAGGGCAAAAGTGCTGCAACATCGAAAAAAAACAAATATTGAAATATGTATTGTTATTCCAATCTGTTTTGAACTCACATAGCAGCGTTATGGACTTTTACATAATTTTCAATAACATTTTTGGAGTAGTTGGCCAATATTTCCCGTTTTCATATTGAAAGTAGCTACGTGCCCCTTGGGTGTCATCACCATCACATGTAGCTACGTGCCCCTCGGTGTCATCACCATCACATGTAGCTAGGTGCCCCTCGGTGTCATCACCATCACATGTAGCTACGTGCCCCTCGGTGTCATCACCATCACATGTAGCTACGTGCCCCTTGGGTGTCATCACCATCACATGTAGCTACGTGCCCCTCGGGTGTCATCACCATCACATGTAGCTACGTGCCCCTCGGTGTCATCACCATCACATGTAGCTACGTGCCCTGGTGTCATCACCATCACATGTAGCTACGTGCCCCTCGGTGTCATCACCATCACATGTAGCTACGTGCCCTGGTGTCATCACCATCACATGTAGCTAGTGCCCTCGGTGTCATCACCATCACATGTAGCTACGTGCCCTCGGTGTCATCACCATCACATGTAGCTACGTGCCCTCGGGTGTCATCACCATCACATGTAGCTACGTGCCCCTCGGGTGTCATCACCATCACATGTAGCTACGTGCCCCTTGGGTGTCATCACCATCACATGTAGCTACGTGCCCCTCGGGTGTCATCACCATCACATGTAGCTAGTGCCCTGGTGTCATCACCATCACATGTAGCTAGTGCCCTCGGTGTCATCACCATCACATGTAGCTACGTGCCCTCGGTGTCATCACCATCACATGTAGCTACGTGCCCTCGGTGTCATCACCATCACATGTAGCTACGTGCCCTCGGTGTCATCACCATCACATGTAGCTACGTGCCCTGGTGTCATCACCATCACATGTAGCTACGTGCCCCTCGGGTGTCATCACCATCACATGTAGCTACGTGCCCCTCGGTGTCATCACCATCACATGTAGCTACGTGCCCCTCGGTGTCATCACCATCACATGTAGCTACGTGCCCCTCGGGTGTCATCACCATCACATGTAGCTACGTGCCCTCGGTGTCATCACCATCACATGTAGCTACGTGCCCTCGGTGTCATCACCATCACATGTAGCTACGTGCCCCTCGGTGTCATCACCATCACATGTAGCTACGTGCCCCTCGGGTGTCATCACCATCACATGTAGCTACGTGCCCTCGGTGTCATCACCATCACATGTAGCTACGTGCCCTCGGTGTCATCACCATCACATGTAGCTAGGTGCCCTCGGTGTCATCACCATCACATGTAGCTACGTGCCCTCGGTGTCATCACCATCACATGTAGCTACGTGCCCTCGGTGTCATCACCATCACATGTAGCTAGTGCCCTCGGTGTCATCACCATCACATGTAGCTACGTGCCCCTCGGTGTCATCACCATCACATGTAGCTACGTGCCCCTCGGGTGTCATCACCATCACATGTAGCTACGTGCCCCTCGGTGTCATCACCATCACATGTAGCTACGTGCCCCTCGGGTGTCATCACCATCACATGTAGCTACGTGCCCCTCGGGTGTCATCACCATCACATGTAGCTACGTGCCCTCGGTGTCATCACCATACATGTAGCTAGTGCCCTCGGTGTCATCACCATCACATGTAGCTACGTGCCCTCGGTGTCATCACCATCACATGTAGCTACGTGCCCTGGTGTCATCACCATCACATGTAGCTACGTGCCCTCGGGTGTCATCACCATCACATGTAGCTAGTGCCCTCGGTGTCATCTACCATCACATGTAGCTACGTGCCCTCGGTGTCATCACCATCACATGTAGCTACGTGCCCTCGGTGTATCACCATCACATGTAGCTAGTGCCTCGGTGTCATCACCATCACATGTAGCTACGTGCCTCTGGTGTCATCACCATCACATGTAGCTACGTGCCTCGGTGTCATCACCATCACATGTAGCTACGTGCCCTCGGTGTCATCACCATCACATGTAGCTAGTGCCCTCAGTGTCATCACCATCACATGTAGCTACGTGCCCTCAGGTGTCATCACCATCACATGTAGCTACGTGCCCTCAGGTGTCATCACCATCACATGTAGCTACGTGCCCCTCGGTGTCATCACCATACATGTAGCTACGTGCCCTCAGGTGTCATCACCATCACATGTAGCTACGTGCCTCGGGGTCACCTCACATGTAGTACGTGCCTCGGTCATCACCATCACATGTAGGTACGTGCCCTCGTGTCATCACCATCACATGTCACAATAATCGTGCCTCAGTGTCTTCAACTTTCTCCAACGTGTAATAGCATAATGACACATGATATGTACATTTATTGTGGCTACTTTTCGCTCTCCAGGCTTTGTCAACCGTTGACAAAGCTCCTGGAGCGAATCACCAATAATGTACTTAGTGTCTTGTGTCTTACTGAACATATTGTCGGTAATTCTAGCAATATTATTACGTGAATTAATTAGACACTTGTAGTGAGGTTATTCTTGCCAGTGACTTTATCAAGCCAGAACAGAGAATAATTATGACAGTGGAAGACGTGAAGAGTAGTCTGAGGCGATCAGTCCCTCAATCTTCATATGAAGTGTTCACTCAACTATCCTTGATGAATCTATTGGTTGATCGGCCAACGAATGGTTGGCGAAATGTCTCTACAATAAATAATAATATAATATCTTTATTTTTATTTTTACAAGTACATGTACAAGGTATACAGACCATAGCTGACATCAAGGATGCGACCCACACCAGTTGACTAACACCCATGTACCCATTATTACTGATGGGTGAACATAGAAAACAGGTGTAAGGAAACACGCCCAATGTTTCTACCCTCACCGGGAATCGAACCCGGACAATCACCGTGTGAAGCGAGAGCTTTTGCCACCAGGCCACGGGCCACCAAGTGTGGGCACATGTGTCTTATTTATCTACTTGCCGGTAGTATATACCATTAATTGAATAATATTTTAGATATGTGATATAAGAACATAAAGAAAGTGCACATCTCCACAACCTTCTTCGAGAGAGAGACACCATGCCCATCCCTTCTAGGGCAGGGTAGGTGCCAGAGCCAGAGCTTGCTACCATCTGCAGCTCGCAAGACTGTCATTCCCATTAGCCCCCCTGGGGCGGGCAAGATGGCAGACCAGAGAGGCCTAGCTTCTCCCTACGAGCCCCGTGAGAGCGGGGAATGTGGCTAGGCCTGGGGACAGTTGGTCCCAACTATGAGGGGTACTTGTACCTCCTCCCATGGGAGACATAGGTCTCAGACACTCCCACAACAGGGAGCCAAGACCGAGTCACCATCAGGAAAAGACCCGGGCCGGGAGAGTACCGGCGAATCTACAACAACAACAACCTTCTTGCCTACGTAGTTCTGACCCATCCCTCGGGTATGACCTACTTCCCATGGGAAGTCCCACCTACCAGTGACTATGACCTCGTGCTTGTACTTCAGATTCTTGAAGACTATGGTGTTCTTCACCAACTCCAAGACTGAGGGACTGATTACCTCGTGTTTGTATAGAGTTCTACAGTCTTCTCATCATGTCCTTGAATTTGTATTGATAAAGCCACTGGAGGGCGAAACGTCTACAAATAAAGATACCCAAATCTTGCATACGTGTTTAGTTCTTCGTTTTGTCGGAAATGTAAATACCATTCATGTATAATTCTAAGGAGACGCTTATTTGTCTTGCCTCTTGTGGGATCGAACCGACCCTTCTCGATTACGAGCTCA
Organism: Cherax destructor; assembly: GCA_009830355.1. Classification (NCBI taxonomy): domain Eukaryota; kingdom Metazoa; phylum Arthropoda; class Malacostraca; order Decapoda; family Parastacidae; genus Cherax; species Cherax destructor. The sequence continues at coordinate 67,535 of WNWK01006819.1, forward strand.
AGGCTCTACAACTGAGTCAAGAGTTATTCAGAATTATGCATCCTTGGTGTGCTACTCACAAACTTCTAGAATAATTTGAAGAGAAGTTAATGGGTGGATTTAATGAAGATACTTAACGTATAATAAGCAAACTAATACTATGAGTGTGTGCGCTGTTATACACACCACTGCTGTTATACACACCACTGCTGTTATACACACCACTGCTGTTATACACACCACTGCTGTTATACACACCACTGCTGTTATACACACCACTGCTGTTATACACACCACTGCTGTTATACACATACTGCTTTGTGGAACCTGTGACCATCAAGACGATTTAGAAGTATAGTGGACAGTGCCAAGTAAAATATGCAGTGAACCAGCTACTGTGAAGTGGATTTAGGAGTATGGTGAACAATATTAACAAGTAAAATATGCAGTGAGCATTTTGGTCACTATGAGTTGCAAACAAAAATAAAATTGATCATAATTATAGTGACATACGAAAGCTCTTAGTGATAGAATTGATTAATTTTTTTTTTTTACAATTCTACGTTTTCTCTATCATACATTAGAAAAATAAAACGCAAGAAATGATGAGAAGCAAGAATAATGCTTCACATAGCAATATGAACACCGAAAGAGGCAATGTGGAACGAAATGAGAAGCAGAGGGTAATAAAAAAAAACGAGAGACCAGAAGCGGACTATAAAAAAGCCAAGAAGACAAGAGTGTGGGAAGCTATCATCACCAGCACACCATAACGTCTCTCTCTCTCTCTCGCCCTTCATCTATTTCCTCCTCCCCTCCCTCTCCTTCACCATCCCCTTTCCCCCCTCCTTCCTTGATGCCCCGCTTGTCTTATCCCTCCAGGTTTACGGCCACTTTGTGAGTGTTAAAAGTGTGGCTGGAATGGTGGGTGAGAGACGGCCTTCACTCTCAAGTGTCCCTTGATGGACATCAACAGTGAGACCCAGCTCAGTCACTCGTCCTTGATACTTACACTACGTCCTTGATACACTATGACTTTGATACTTATACCACGTCCTTGATACTCTATGACTTTGATACTTATACCACGTCCTTGATACACTATGACTTTGATACTTATAATACATAAGAACATAAGAATGGAGGAACACGTTCTTGATACTTTTACTATGTCTTTGATACTTATACTACGTTCTTGATATTGATACTACAACCTTTATAATTATACTATGTCCTTCATACTTTCACTACGTCCTTGATACTTATACCACGTTCTTGATACTTATACTATGTCCTGGATACTTATACTACAGTAGTGTTCATATTATTTGGGACAGTGATGAAATAAGACATTTATTTGGAAAACTAATGTTTATTTAAACAAATACACATTAATGATAAGACAGATAATCGATTTAACAAGAGATATGACTACTCTTTGCTTTTATAAGCATTGCTACGCGCTACGGCATAGAGTCGACCAGTGTTGAACACTTTGGCAAGTTCTTCGTGGTGGTACCAGGTCCTAATAACAGCAGCAGTTAGCTTCTCCACAGCTGAACAGTCCTGTTTCATGATCCTGCATTTGTTTATTGCCCATAGATTCTCAATTGGGTTGAGGTCATTAGAGTTTCCAGGGAAATTTAGACCGCTTAGCTCACTCTCTTCGATGAATGTCAGCATTTTTCTGAAGTGTGGCATGGAGCAAGATCCTGCTATAAAATGCTTTCTCCATCGGGAAAGTCTCTGTCCACAATGGAAAGCAAATGAGTTGCCAGGATTGGCTTGTATTTGTCACTGTTCATCGTTCCCTCAACAGTAACGAGTCGTCCAGAGACTTTAGTAGTAAAACTACCCCAAAACATCTTTGGTGGTTGTTTTGGCGCTTGTTGAATGTGTCCATTCTGAAGAGGTTCGCCTTCGCTCCGTCTCATTACCACTGATCTGTACCCATGAACTTCAAAATATGCCTCATCTGAAAATATAACTTTTCTCCATTCATCTGTCATCCATCCCTTATGATCGAGTGCCCACCGTGCCCATAGCAGCAGTCAATAATTAGTTCTTTAACGGCTTTCTGGCAGTTCTGCCAACTTCAAAGAGCCTTCGTCGAACAGTTGAATAATCGACATCTACGCCAGCTGAAGTCAAATCTCTCTGTAGATCTTTGCTGGTTTTCTTGGGATCCTTCACGCTATTTCTTATGATAACCATGTCATCGTGAGGTGTTGTCTTGTGTTTCTTTCTCATTTTCCTCGACGCAGCGCTCCACAATCACCAGTGTCGTCAGCTCTCTTCAGAATCCGACCTACAGTTCACTTTGCTAGGCTCAAAATTTCCGCAATCTGTCTGATACTCAAATGAGGAACTTTTCTAAGAGATACAATACTTCCACTCTTCACTGGCCAATACTCGGTCACTCTACCTGCTCCATGAGCTTTTTCATACCTCTCCTTAAAGCTATGTATGGATCGTGCCTCCAATACATCACTTCCCAGACTATTCCACTTCCTGACCACTCTGTGACTGAAGAAATACTTCCTAACATCCCTGTGATTCATCTGAGTCTTCAACTTCCAACTGTGACCCCTTGTTGCTGTGTCCCATCTCTGGAATATCCTGTCTCTGTCCACCTTGTCGATTCCTCTCAGTATTTTAAATGTCGTTATATCCCATCTATTTCTCCTGTCTTCCAGTGTCGTCAGGTCGATTTTCCTTAACCTATCCTGGTAGGACAATCCCTTTAGCTCCGGGACTAGTCTTGTTATAAACCTTTGCACTTTCTCTACTTTCCTTACATGTTTGGCTAGGTGAAGGTTCCAAACTGGCGCTGCATACTCCAGTATGAGCCTAACGTACACAGTGTACAGGGTCCTGAATGACTCCTTATTAAGATGTTGGAATGCTGTTCTTAGGTTTGCTAGGCGCCCGTATGCTGCAGCAGTTATTTGGTTGATGTGCACCTCAGGAGATGTGCCGGTGTTATACTCACCCCAAGATCCTTTTCCTTGAGTGAGGTTTGTAGGCTCTGGCCCCCTAGACTGTACTCCGTCTGCAGTCTTCTTTGTCCTTCCCCAATCTTCATGACTTTACACTTGGTGGGGTTGAATTCCAGGAGCCAGTTTCTGGACCAGGCCTGCAGCCTGTCCAGATCCCTTTTTCATTCTGCCTGGTCCTCGTCCGACTAAATTCTTCTCATCAACTTCACATCATCTGCAAACAAGGACACTTCTGAGTCTATTCCTTCTATCATGTCGTTCACATATATCAGAAACAGCACCAATCCTAGGACTGACCCCTGTGGAACCCCACTCGTCACAATCGCCCACTGTGACACCTTGACTCGCTGTTGTCTTCCCAACAGGTATTCCCTGATCCATTGTAGTGCCTTCCCTGTTATCCCTGCCTGATCCTCCAGCTTTTGCACTAATCTCTTGTGTGGAACTGTGTCCAACACCTTCTTTCCGTCTTTCAAAGACGTATTGTAGTAGATTCGCCGGTCCAGAAGACCCGGGCCGGATGTACTGGCGAATCTACTACAATGCGTCTTTCTGGAGACCCTTCTCTCTCCTCAGTGAACACTTTTCTAAATCTCATGTTGAGATCCTCACATACTTTGCGGTCATTTCTTGTGATCTCTCCTGTGGCATGCAAAGAGTTCGTTACATTTTATTCAGCGTATGTACACACTCCCATATAGGCTGCCTCCCAACCAGCAAACCAGGTGCTAAGGGTTTAATGACCTTTAGGGGCCCCATCGTTAAATCAGTACCTCGGTTCATTAACCAATCACAGGTGGGCCTGCCAAGTGTTGAGGTGACGTGGTATCACTCACAGTCAGCCTTTGCCAGACCTGCCTCCTCTAGCTGGTTGAAGCAAGGTTCTCTCTCTCTCTCTCTCTCTCTCTCTGGCTTTTGTCTATGCTTTTGTCACCGTGTGGTACACTTATATTTCAACTCCATGTACATAGTGTACATAAGTGTACATAATATATATAATTGGTGAAGGAAAATAGAAGTTAAATACTACTGCTGTGTTTATTTTCGCTACAAACCCATTACGACCAGGTCAACAAACCATTTATTACCTGTGTTCGTAATATCTCCTCCTTCCTTCCTCACCCTGATAACCTGGTCCTTTACTGTTGTTTTTCCTCCTGTGTGTGTGTGTGTGTGTGTGTGTGTGAGTAAAAGCTTTGTCTGGTTTAGGTGTTGTGTGAAAGAATAGGTGGTGGAGGCTTTAGTATGTGGGTGACGTGAGCGGTGTGTGGGTGTGTGAGTGCTATGGTAGATCAACAGTGTGTGATGGGGCAGACGCAGAGTGGATATTATTTATTGACGAAGGGAAAATGTCAGGCCTGGCTGACTTCAAGAGTCCCACCCACGACACAATCTCTCTCTCTCTCTCTCTCACACGCACGCACACACACATACACATACACACACGGTGAGTACACACACACACACACACACACACACATACATACACACACACATTCACACACACACATAGAAAGGAATGAGCTTATCAACGACAGCCAGCACGGTTTCAGGGACGGGAAATCCTGTGTAACAAACCTACTGGAGTTCAACGACAGGGTGACAGCAGTAAGACAAGAGAGAGAGAGAGAGAGAGAGAGAGAGAGAGAGAGAGAGAGAGAGAGAGAGAGAGTGTCAGAGTGGGCGCCTGTGACGAGCGGGGTTCCACAGGGGTCAGTCCTAGGACCGGTGCTGTTTCTGGTATTTGTGAACGACATGACGGAATGAATAGACTAAGAAGTGTCCCTGTTTTCAGATGATGTGAAGTTGATGAGAAGAATTCAGTCGGACGAGGACCAGGCAGAACTAGAAAGCGATCTGGACAGGTTGCAGGCCTGGTCCAGCAACTGGCTCCTGGAGTTCAACCCCACCAAGTGCAAAGTCATGAAGATTGTTGAAGGGCAAAGAAGACCGCAGACGGAGTACAGTCTAGGTGACCAGAGACTACAAACCTCACTCAAGGAAAAGGATCTTGGGGTGAGTATAACACCGGACACATCTCCTGAGGCGCACATCAACCAGATAACTGCTGCAGCATACGGGCGCCTAGCAAACCTAAGAACAGCATTCCGACATCTTAAAAAGGAATCGTTCAGGACCCTCTACACTGTGTATGTTAGGCCTGTATTGGAGTAGGCAGCACCAGTTTGGAACCGAAACCTAGCCAAGCACGTAAGAAAACTAAAGTGCAAAGGTTTGCAACAAGACTAGTCCCGGAGCTAAGGGGCATATCCTATGAGGAGAGGTTAAGGGAAATCGACCTGATGACACTGGAGGACATGAGAGATAGGGAAGATAGGGAAGGTGGACAGAGACAGGATGTTCCAGAGATGGGACACAGCAACAAGGGGTCACAGTTGGAAGATGAAGACTCAGATGAATCACAGGGATGTTAGGAAGTATTTCTTCAGTCACAGAGTTGTCAGGAAGTGGAATAGTCTGGGAAGTGATGTAGTGTAGGCAGGATCCATACATAGCTTTAAGAAGAGGTATGATAAAGCTCATGGAGCAGGAAGAGTGACCTAGTAGCAATCAGTGAAAAGGCGGGCCAGAAGCTATGAATCGACCCCTGCAACCACAATTAGGTGAGTACAATAAGGTGAGTACGCATGTTCACACACACACACACACACACACACACACACACACACACACACACAGAAATGATGAACTACATGACAACAAAATGGAAGGAGGCAGAGGAAAGGTTTGTTCCCAAAGCCAACAGAAATAATGGGAAGACCAGAACGAGCCCTTAGTTTACCCAGAGGTGTAGGGAGGCAAAAACTAAGTGCGCTATAGAATGGAAAAAGTGCATAAGACAAAGGAGGGAGGCCCAGCGACAGTACGAAAACGACATAGCATCGAAAGTCAAATCTGACCCGAAGCTATATAGCCACATCAAGGGAGAAGAGAACAGTCAAGGACCAGGTAATCAGGCTGAGGATGGAAGCTGGGAAACTCACAAGAAACAACCAAGAAGTATGTGAGGAGATCAACATGAGATTTAAGGAACCATTTACAGTGGAGACAGAAAGGACTTCGGTAAATCAGAATACACACAACCGAGGAGGAGGTGAAGAAGCTGCTAAGTGACTGTGATACCTCAAAGGCGGTGGGACCAGACAACATCTCTCCGTGGGTCCTTAGAGAGAGCAGAGATGCTGTGTGTGCCACTAACAATTTTCAACACATCCATTGAAACTGGGCAACTACCTGAGGTATGGAAGACAGCAAATGTAGTTCCCATTTTTAAGAAAGAAGACAGACTCGAGGCACTAAACTACAGACCAGTGTTACTGACGTGTATAGTGTGCAAAGTCATGGAGAAGACTATCAGGAAGAGAGTGGTGGAGCACCTGGAACGGAACAAGCTTATAAACGACAACCAGCACGTATTCAGGGAAGGAAAAATCCTGTGTCACAAACTTACTGGAGTTTTATGACAAGGTAACGGAAGTAAGACACGAGAGAGGGGAAAGGTAGATTGCATTTTCTTGGACTGCAAGAAGGCCTTCGACACAGTTCCTCACAAGAGATTAGTGCAAATGCTAGAGGATCAGGCAAGCATAACAGGAAGAGCATTGCAATGGATCAGAGAATACCTATTAGGGAGGCAACAACGAGTCATGGTACATGAAGAGGTGTCAGAATGGGCGCTTGTGACGAGCGGGGTTCCACAGTGGTCAGTCCTAGAACCAGTGCTATTTTGGGTATACCAGTTTGAAATCCACACCTATCCAAGCACGTAAGGAAGCTAGAGAAAGTGTAAAGGTTCGCAACAGGATTTGTCTCAGAGCTAAGGGGTATGTCCTAGGAGGAGAGGTTAACGGGAAATGGACCTGACGACACTGGAGGACAGGAAGATAGAGGGGATATGATAACGACATATAAAATAATGAGAGGAAACGACATGATAGACAGAGATAGGATGTTCCAGAGATGGGATACAGCGACAAGGGGTCGCAGTTGCAATTTGAAGACTCAGATGAATCACAGGGATGTTAGGAAGTATTTCTTCAGTCACAGAGTTTTCAGGACGTGTAATAGTCTGGGAAATGATGTAGTGGCGGCAGGATCCATACATAGCTTTAAGGAGAGGTATGATAAAGCTCATGGAGCGGGTAGAGTGACCGAGTAGCGGCCAGTGAAGAGGCGGGGCCAGGAGCTGTGAATCGACCACTGCAACCACAGCTAGGTGAGTACACACACACACACACACATACACACACATACACACACACACACACACAGTTAGTAAGGAATCGTTCAAGATACTGTACACTGTGTACGTCAGGCCCATACTGGAGTATGCAGCACCAGTTTGGAACCCACACCTGGTCAAGCACGTCAAGAAATTAGAGAAAGTGCAAAGGTTTGCAACAAGGTTAGTTCCGGAGATAAGGGGAATGTCCTATGAAGAAAGGTTAAGTGAAATCTGCCTGACGACACTGGAAGACAGGAGGGTTAGAGGAGATATGATAACGACATACAAAATACTGCGTGAAATAGATAAGGTGGACAGAGACAAGATGTTCCAGAGATGGGACACAGAAACAAGGGGTCACAATTGGAAGTTGAAGACTCAGATGAGTCAAAGGTATGTTAGGAAGTATTTATTCAGCCATAGAGTAGTCAGGAAGTGGAATAGTCTAGCAAGTGATGTAGTGGAGGCAGGAACCATACATAGCTTTAAGACGAGGTATGATAAAGCTCATGGAGCAGGGAGAGAGAGGACCTAGTAGCGGTCAGTGAAGAGGCAGGGCCAGGAGCTAAGTCTCGACCCCTGCAACCACAATTAGGTGACCACACACACACACACAGGTCAAGTGGTGGAGAGGTCATGTTAGGTGGTGGAGAGATCAGGTGGTGGAGAGGTCAGGTGGTGGAGAGGTCAGGTCAAGTGGTGGAGAGGTCAGGTCAAGTGGTGGAGAGGTCAGGTCAGGTGGTGGAGAGGTCAGGTCAAGTAGTGGATAGGTCAGGTCCGGTGGTGGAGAGGTCAGGTCAGGTGGTGGAGAGGTCAGGTCAAGTGGTGAGAGGTCAGGTCAAGTGGTGAAGAGGACAAGTCAAGTGGTGGAGAGGTCAGGTCAAGTGGTGGAGGTCAAGTCAGGTGGTGGAGAGGTCAGGTCAAGTGGTGGATAGGTCAGGTCCGGTTGTGGAGAGGTCAGTGGAGAAGTAAGTCTGGTGCCACATACAGAAGGTAGAGGCAGTATCTGGGAGTAAGGTCAGGTCAAGTGGTGGAGAGGTCAGGTGGTGGAGAGGTCAGGTCAGGTGGTGGAGAAGTCAGGTCAAGTGGTGGATAGGTCAGGTCCGGTGTCCATAACCCAAGCACTTATAAGTTAAATAACGTAGAACTTAGCCATACAGATTGCGAGAAGGACTTGGGGGTTATGGTAAGCAGCAACCTTAAACCAAGACAGCAATGCCTAAGCGTACGTAATAAGGCAAATAGATTACTGGGATTTATATCAAGAAGTGTAAGCAACAGAAGTCCAGAGGTTATATTACAGCTTTATACATCATTAGTAAGGCCTCACCTAGATTACGCAGCTCAGTTCTGGTCTCCATATTACAGAATGGATATAAATTCGTTAGAAAACATTCAGCGTAGAATGACTAAATTAATACATAGCATTAGAAATCTTCCGTATGAAGAAAGATTGAAGACCCTAAAATTACATTCACTTGTATGACGTAGAATGAGGGGAGACATGATCGAGGTATACAAGTGGAAAATAGGTATTAACAAAGGGGATATAAATAAGGTCTTGAGGATATCTCTCCAAGAGAGAACCCGCAATAATGGATTCAAATTAGATAAGTTTAGATTTAGAAAGGATATAGGAAAGTATTGGTTTGGAAATAGGGTAGTTGATGAGTGGAACAGTCTGCCTAGTAGGGTTATTGAAGCTAGGACCTTGGGTAGTTTCAAATTTAGGTTGGATAAATTCATGAGTGAGAGGGGTTGGATTTGAGTGGGAATTGCACATGAGTAAATAGAATTATTAAAACTTATTTCTTAGGTAGCATTGAAGATTGGGTTGAACAAATATCTTGTTAGTTGGATGGAATGTGAAGAACCTGCCTAGTATGGGCCAACAGGCCTGCTGCAGTGTTCCTCCTTTCTTATGTTCTTATGATCAGTCCCTCAGCCTGGAGAAGAGTTTTGCTCCATAGTCTGGAACAATGTGAAGGTGAAGCAACAGAATGGGGACTTGTATACTGTCCAGGTGAGGCGGAGAAAATCTTGACTGCTGAAGAAGGGAGAGAGGCACTAGGGGAGAGAGGCACTAGGGGAAAGAGGCACTAGCAGAGAATGTACCCACTGAGAGCCAGTATAGCAAACCTACCAGTTGCAGTAGTTTTGAAGTTATCAGTCCGTCACTCTCGATGACGGACGTCTCGATGATGGACGTCTCGATGACGGACGTCTCGATGACGGACGTCTCGATGACGGACGTCTCGATGACGGACGGTTAACTCCAAACTACTAAAGGACAGGCATGTAGCCAGCCCTTATATACTAAAGCAGAGGTGAGAGACTTGGCTGGAGTTAACGTCACATAAGGAACCAAGAAATGCTGAACTCCTGTGACGTCAACTCCAATTGGAGGATGTGCTCAGAGGACAAGGCATGATATAAAACATACCCTCTTCTAGGGGCTTTGAGGTCGTGCTTGGAGGATAAGCTAGGAACTGGAGAATTTAGCTGGAGGAAGAAACAGGGGACGTGATGCATCCCCTCACACAGGGGCTTCCAGGATGCACTTAGACGATCAGTTGGGGAATGTGAAGTATCACTCCATCCTCGAGTTCTGAATATGAGGTTCAAGGAGGAGAAGAGTGACTTGTGAAGACAGGGGAGAGAGAGAGAGAGAGAGAGAGAGAGAGAGAGAGAGAGAGAGAGAAGAGTTGAAGAATTCATTTATTGAAAATAGTTTATGAAGGCCTCAGTACAAGAGGTGTTAGTGTAACAAGCTGAAGCACAAGATCAGTGTCTTTACTTGTACTCACCACAACAACCACCATCATCACCTCACCATCACCTCCACAATCATCATCTCATCTATCATCATCCTTCCTCCATCACTCATCCTCCACCATCGCCTCCACTCCATCCTCCTCCACGACTTTCCTCCTTCACTACAACATGAATAAATATTAAACTATATCGCTATTCTTTATTGTATTCTTGTGGTATATAACTTACAACCACTTTATTGTATTCTTGTGGTATATAACTTACAACCACTTTATTGTATTCTTGTGGTATATAACTTACAACCACTTTATTGTATTCTTGTGGTATATAACACAACCACTTTATTGTATTTTTGTGTATATAACTTACAACCCTTTATTGTATTTTTGTTGTATATAACTTACAACCACTTTATTGTATTCTTGTGGTATATAACTTACAACCACTTTATTGTATTTTTGTGGTATATAACTTACAACCACTTTATTGTATTCTTGTTGTATATAACTTACAACCACTTTATTGTATTTTTGTGGTATATAACTTACAACCACTTTATTGTATTCTTGTGGTATATAACTTACAACCACTTTATTGTATTTTTGTGGTATATAACTTACAACTACTTTATTGTATTCTTGTTGTATATAACTTACAACCACTTTATTGTATTTTTGTGGTATATAACTTACAACCACTTTATTGTATTTTTGTGGTATATAACTTACAACCACTTAATTGTATTCTTGTGACATATAATTTACAACCACTTTATTGTATTCTTGTGGTATATAACTTACAACCACTTTATTGTATTCTTGTGGTATATAACTTACAACCACTTTATTGTATTTTTGTGTATATAACTTACAACTACTTTATTGTATTCTTGTTGTATATAACTTCAACCACTTTATTGTATTTTTGTGGTATATAACTTACAACCACTTTATTGTATTTTTGTGGTATATAACTTACAACCACTTTATTGTATTCTTGTGGCATATAACTTACAACCACTTTATTGTATTCTTGTGGTATATAACTTACAACCACTTTATTGTATTCTTGTGGTATATAACTTACAACCACTTTATTGTATTTTTGTGGTATATAACTTACAACCACTTTATTGTATTTTTGTGGTATATAACTTACAACCACTTTATTGTATTCTTGTGGCATATAACTTACAACCACTTTATTGTATTCTTGTGGTATATAACTTACAACCACTTTATTGTATTCTTGTGGTATATAACTTACAACCACTTTATTGTATTTTTGTGGTATATAACTTACAACCACTTTATTGTATTCTTGTTGTATATAACTTACAACCACTTTATTGTATTCTTGTGGTATATAACTTACAACCACTTTATTGTATTTTTGTGGTATATAACTTACAACCACTTTATTGTATTCTTGTTGTATATAACTTACAACCACTTTATTGTATTTTTGTGGTATATAACTTACAACCACTTTATTGTATTCTTGTGGTATATAACTTACAACCACTTGAAGATAATAGTGAAAGAGAGAGAGAGGGAGAGACTTTCCCCTCTAACTTAAAACTACGTTTAAGAGAAATAAGACTCGAGTTATATCTTATTTCCCTCTATGCTTAATGCCTTTTAATAATAATAATAAAATACTAATAATAATAATAATAATAATAATAATAATAATAATAATAATAATATTAATAGTTTATTGTGACATGATACAAAGACGTACAATGGGTTATAAGAATGGGGTGTACATATTTGAATCCCTAGACCCTACAGGTCTTATTTCTTCATAGACATTACTGCCATAGAGCCTCATAAGGTTAATGAGTATATATTTTTTCTTTGATTCATTTATTAATATCTACGCCCTCCAGCTCCTCCTCCTCCTCCTCCTTCTCCATTTTCATTACTCTCCATCTCCCTCTTCACCATCTCCCTCTTCACCATCTCCCTCTTCACCATCTCCCTCTTCACCATCTCCCTCTTCACCATCTCCCTCTTCACCATCTCCCTCTTCACCATCTCCACCCTCCATTTCCTCTACTCCAGCATCCTCCTCCACCACCACCATTACTCAGGGTACAGCCTAAGGATTATTTATACTGACTTTTATAATTTAATTTTGTGAATATATCTTGTCTACATTCCATGTACATCATCTACCCTAAGCAGAGATGATCCTACATTAAGGAACGACCCTCCACCACTCGTTCCTCAGTCATCAACAGGTCTTAAGGAACGACCCTCCACCACTCGTTCCTCAGTCATCAACAGGTCTTAAAGAACGACCCCCACTACTCGTTCCTCAGTCATCAACAGGTCTTATTGCTATCTCTCATATGTTTAAGAATTCCCGAAGTCACCTTAAAGTAGTTCTCAGTTTTTTTTTAATAAACTTTTCGTTTCTCTTTCACTCACATCTCGGGAACGCCTCATCCGCCTGGCTTTAGATTTTCGTCCTTTTTGCCCAGTAACGAGGAACATATTCTTGGCACAATGTTAGGGAGCCCATCTCTTCTATCATGGAAAGGCTCCAGTTATTTCCAAAATCCGCAGAGGCGTAATTTCAAACGTTAAAAGAAGCTGCCTCCTAATTCACTACATGAAGATGAAAGATGATTGTGTAGGAAAGTGACTCTGAACCAGATGATAACAAGAGTCAATTGTGGCTTTCATCGCTTTGGATTGAACCTCAACACTCATAATGCTTAATTTATTCACAAAATCGTTCTTTAACATTTGCACCTGGCTTATAGCCTCATGCACCTACTGATAAATATTGATATTCTACATATGAACATAAGAAAGGAGGAGCACTGCAGTAGGCCTACTGGCCCATACATGGTAGGTTATTGTCCAACACAAACCCACTAACAAAAATTTTCTCCCAACCCATTAACAGTGTTATATAAGCTTTGATAACCCTATTAACTCAAGCATAACACACATTAATTGCAGTACAGTGTATTCTGCCCTTGTGACCCTAAACTATGGTACGGAGTCAATGTGTCAACATGCGCTACGACTATGTTACCTTTTATTCGACGTATGTCACACTCCCATATAGGCTGCCTCCCAACCAGCGAACCAGGTGCTAGGGATTTTAACGATCACTAGTGACCCCGTCGTTGTATCAGTACCTCGGTTCATCGTCCAATCACAGACCAGCCTGCCAGAGCTGTGAAACAATGTGGTTCACTTGTGACGCGAGTTTTGGCAGACTTGTCTGGGCTGCTGGTCACTCACGGTGCTCAGTCTAGTTCTCGCATCTTTTGATTACCGTGTTGTACACTTGTTCTTACATTATTATAGTATAAACAGTGTACATAATGTAAATACAAGCTTTCTTCTTTGGTAAGAGGAATACAAGTCATATAAGCTCTGCTGTCCAGTGTTTACGTCAGGGTGTGGAGGCCATGGTACACCTGTTGTCGTAACGTCAGGGTGTGGAGGCCATGGTACACCTGTTGTCGTAACGTCAGGGTGTGGAGGCCATGGTACACCTGTGTTCGTAACGTCAGGGTGTGGAGGCCATGGTACACCTGTGTTCGTAACGTCAGGGTGTGGAGGCCATGGTACACCTGTGTTCGTAACGTCAGGGTGTGGAGGCCATGGTACACCTGTGTTCGTAACGTCAGGTGTGGAGGCCATAGTACACCTGTCCTCGTAACGTCAGGGTGTGGAGGCCATGGTACACCTGTGTTCGTAACGTCAGGGTGGAGGCCATGGCACACCTGTGTTCGTAACGTCAGGGTGTGGAGGCCATAGTACACCTGTCCTCGTAACGTCAGGGTGGAGGCCATGGTACACCTGTGTTCGTAACGTCAGGGTGTGAGGCCATAGTACACCTGTGTTCGTAACGTCAGGGTGTGGAGGCCATAGTACACCTGTCCTCGTAACGTCAGGGTGTGGAGGCCATGGTACACCTGTGTTCGTAACGTCAGGGTGTGGAGGCCATGGTACACCTGTGTTCGTAACGTCAGGGTGTGGAGGCCATGGTACACCTGTGTTCGTAACGTCAGGGTGTGGAGGCCATAGTACACCTGTGTTCGTAACGTCAGGGTGTGGAGGCCATAGTACACCTGTCCTCGTAACGTCAGGGTGTGGAGGCCATGGTACAACTGTGTTCGTAACGTCAGGTGTGGAGGCCATGGTACACCTGTGTTCGTAACGTCAGGTGTGGAGGCCATGGTACACCTGTCCTCGTAACGTCAGGGTGTGGAGGCCGTACACCTGTGTTCGTAACGTCAGGTGTGGAGGCCATGGTACACCTGTGTTCGTAACGTCAGGGTGTGGAGGCCATGGTACACCTGTGTTCGTAACGTCAGGGAGTGGAGGCCATGGTACAACTGTGTTCGTAACGTCAGGGTGTGGAGGCCATGGTACACCTGTGTTCGTAACGTCAGGGAGTGGAGGCCATGGTACACCTGTGTTCGTAACGTCAGGGTGTGGAGGCCATGGTACACCTGTGTTCGTAACGTCAGGGTGTGGAGGCCATGGTACACCTGTGTTCGTAACGTCAGGGTGTGGAGGCCATGGTACACCTGTCTACGTAACACTGGTTAATGCCTGAAATCGAACCGAAATGACGTCATAAGTTTCATTATCTTATGTGTGGGTTATTTGTTTATTGCTCCATTACTATGTCCATCTCAAATTATCCTGAAAAAGGAAGAAAAAAAGAGCTTTCTAAGCTGCATACATCACACATAATCTAAGATAAGATTTTCTTCGAATTTTTAACCCCGGAGGGTTAGCTACCCAGGATAACCCAGGATGTATTATTGATGACTTGAATTTAATGTTAAAAGACCATTTGTATATGGGACTTTATCCAACACAGGCGAATGGTGTTAGTTTGAGTTTCAGTCCAGTCTACAGTGATGTCAGTTTACAGTGATGTCAGTTTACAGTGATGTCAGTCTACAGTGATGCCAGTCTACAGTGATGTCAGTCTACAGTGATGTCAGTCTACAGTGATGTCAGTCTACAGTGATGTCAGTCTACAGTGATGCCAGTCTACAGTGATGTCAGTCTACAGTGATGTCAGTCTACAGTGATGTCTAAAAACAATTTTAAGGAATTTATCTTCCTCTCTTTTTATTGTGCCAAACAATGCAACAGTAATATAATTTTTCAAATATTTTGTTAGTGTGTTTGGGTTTGAGAAGGACCTGCCCAGTGTGGGCCAATAGACTTGCTGCGGTGTCCCTCGTGTCTAATGTTCGTGTGTTACCCAGTGCAGAAAAATGCACTTCTTCCAAATGTTCTCAGTTTGTAATGGTATAAGGTGTTCAGACGAACAATATGCGCCAAGGAGGGTAAAAATGAATTTGAGTCTATCAACTGCTCATTTAATATAAAACTGGCAATGTACACAACGTCTTAGACTCTCCACTCGCAAAAATGACATTGTCAGGATCCTCAAATGCCCTACCATGGAGTTTATTTTCAAATCGGGTCTACAATAAGAGATAACCTATGCAAAAAGTGTTCGTCACTGCTCTGGATTCTTTAGTCTATAAAACTTTCCTTTGTGGTTTGATATAAAGGCAGAATTTCACATATTTGTTTATCTGATAAACTCAATTTAATATCTGCAAATCTACCAACTTTAGCACAACTATTACTAATCTAATTGGCAAAGATGGGCCAGACGGGTTTTGAGCTCTCCTGAGCAAATATGTTGAGTGTTGTCTCAATAAAATATAGACACACTTTCATATATTTTAGGTTCCTATTTCATTTAATATCACTAATGCTATTTCCGCTAGTGCCTGAACGACAATATTATGCTTCGTAATATTATATGTCTTTATATTTATGTACACTTAGAGGTAGCAAGCGTCACACGCTATGCTTTCTGTGTTGGCAGATTCCAAGTTATGATTGGCTGTACCACGTTACTACACGCTTGTTAATTCACCTGCCAATTATGGTGCATTCTGGAACTTGTGTCAAACTGGAAGCGGATCTGACGTATTGTCAGGAGATGAAAGATTCCATAATGAAAAGCAGGGGCTCCACGAGTACACTGAGAGACAACATAATAAGTGTCAGGGGCCCAAGACTGTTCAACTGCCTCCCAGCATACATAAGGGGGATTACCAATAGACCCCTGGCTGTCTTCAAGACGACACTGGACAGGCACCTAAAGTCAGTTCCTGACCAGCCGGGCTGTGGTTCGTACGTCAGTGTGCGTGCGGCCAGCAGTAATAGCCTGGTTGATCAGACCCTGATCCACCACGAGGCCTGGTCTCAGACCAGGCCGCGTTGACCCCCGAAACCCTCTCCAGGTAAACTCCAGGTATACACAAGCAGTAAACTTTGAGAGAGATTTTCAAATGTTTAACAATTCGCAAACCGGGAAAACTATTTAATAACATTATCTCTCAGTAAACAACAGGATTCGAACCTGTACACTCAGCATCAAAGTGTTCAGAAATTCTGGCTCTGAGCTGCCTCGTCGTTTTGCTAACGATATATATGTAGGAGACTTGCGTCTGATACATGTAGGAGACTTGCGTCTCATACATGTAGGAGACTTGCGTCACATACATGTAGGAGACTGATACATGTAGGAGACTTGCGTCACATACATGTAGGAGACTTGCGTCTGATACATGTAGGAGACTTGCGTCACATACATGTAGGAGACTTGCGTCTCATACATGTAGGAGACTTGCGTCTCATACATGTAGGAGACTTGCGTCTCATACATGTAGGAGACTTGCGTCTCATACATGTAGGAGACTTGCGTCACATACATGTAGGAGACTTGCGTCTCATACATGTAGGAGACTTGCGTCTCATACATGTATACTGATGAACAACTTTACTATGTCGGAAATCGAATAATTAAACTTAAAATACCTCTGTAAAGTACAACCATTCCTAAAAATAATACGAGGGGAACATTGTGGATGTTGAGGAGCGAGGGGAACATTGTGGATGTTGAGGAGTGAGGGGAACATTGTGGATGTTGAGGAGGGAGGGGAACATTGTAGATGTTGAGGAGCGAGGGGAACATTGTGGATGTTGAGGAGGGAGGGGAACATTGTGGATGTTGAGGAGTGAGGGGAACATTGTGGATGTTGAGGAGGCGAGGGGAACATTGTGGATGTTGAGGAGGAGGGGAACATTGTGATGTTGAGGAGGGAGGGGAACAATGTGGATGTTGAGGAGGGAGGGAACATTGTGGATGTTGAGGAGGGAGGGAACATTGTAGATGTTGAGGAGGGAGGGGAACATTGTGGATGTTGAGGAGGGAGGGGAACATTGTGGATGTTGAGGAGGGAGGGGAACATTGTGGATGTTGAGGAGGGAGGGGAACATTGTGGATGTTGAGGAGGGAGGGGAACATTGTGGATGTTGAGGAGGAGGGGAACATTGTGGATGTTGAGGAGGGAGGGAACATTGTATATGTTGAGGAGGGAGGGAACATTGTGGATGTTGAGGAGGAGGGAACAATGTGATGTTGAGGAGGGAGGGAACATTGTAGATGTTGAGGAGGGAGGGAACATTGTGGATGTTGAGGAGGAGGGAACATTGTGGATGTTGAGGAGGAGGGAACATTGTAGATGTTGAGGAGGGAGGGAACATTGTGGATGTTGAGGAGGAGGGAACATTGTGGATGTTGAGGAGGGAGGGGAACATTGTGGATGTTGAGGAGGGAGGGGAACATTGTAGATGTTGAGGAGGGAGGGGAACATTGTAGATGTTGAGGAGGGAGGGAACATGTAGGATGTTGAGGAGGAGGGAACATTGTGATGTTGAGAGGAGGGAACATGTGATGTTGAGGAGGAGGGAACATTGTGATGTTGAGGAGGGAGGGAACATTGTGATGTTGAGGAGGGAGGGAACATTGTGGATGTTGAGGAGGGAGGGGAACATTGTGGATGTTGAGGAGGGAGGGGAACATTGTGATGTTGAGGAGGGAGGGAACATTGTGATGTTGAGGAGGGAGGGAACATTGTGATGTTGAGGAGGGAGGGAACATTGTGGATGTTGAGGAGGAGGGAACATTGTGATGTTGAGGAGGGAGGGGAACATTGTGGATGTTGAGGAGGAGGGAACATTGTAGATGTTGAGGAGGGAGGGAACATTGTGGATGTTGAGGAGGAGGGAACATTGTGATGTTGAGGAGGAGGGGAACATTGTGGATGTTGGGGGAGGGAACATTGTGATGTTGAGGAGAACATTGTGGATGTTGAGGAGGGAGGGAACATTGTGGATGTTGAGGAGGAGGGAACATTGTGGATGTTGAGGAGGAGGGGAACATTGTGGATGTTGAGGAGGAGGGGAACATTGTGAGATGTTGAGGAGGAGGGAACATTGTGGATGTTGAGGAGGAGGGGAACATTGTGGATGTTGAGGAGTGAGGGAACATTGTGGATGTTGAGGAGGAGGGAACATTGTGGATGTTGAGGAGTGAGGGGAACATTGTGGATGTTGAGGAGGAGGGAACATTGTAGATGTTGAGGAGGAGGGGAACATTGTAGATGTTGAGGAGTGAGGGAACATTGTGGATGTTGAGGAGGAGGGAACATTGTGGATGTTGAGGAGGAGGAACATTGTGGATGTTGAGGAGGAGGAACATTGTAGATGTTGAGGAGGAGGAACATTGTGGATGTTGAGGAGGAGGGAACATTGTGGATGTTGAGGAGGAGAGAACATTGTGATGTTGAGGAGAGGAACATTGTAGATGTTGGAGGAGCTGAGGGAAATTGTAGATGTTGAGAGTGAGGAACATTGTGGATGTTGAAGAGGGGAACATTAGATGTGAGATGAGAGAACATGTGATGTTGAGGGGAACATTGGGATGTTGAGGAGGAGGGAACATTGTGGATGTTGAGAGGAGGGAACATGTGAGATGTTGAGAGTGAGGGAACATTGTGATGTTGAGGAGGGAGGAACATTGTAGATGTTGAGGAGGAGGGGAACATTGTGGATGTTGAGGAGTGAGGGGAACATTGTGATGTTGAGGAGGAGGGAACATTGTAGATGTTGAGGAGTGAGGGAACATTGTGGATGTTGAGGAGGAGGGAACATTGAGATGTTGAGGATGAGGGAACATTGTGATGTTAGGAGAGGGGAACATTGTAGATGTTGAGGAGGGAGGGGAACATTGTGAGATGTTGAGGAGGGAGGGGAACATTGTGGATGTTGAGGAGGGAGGGGAACATTGTGGATGTTGAGGAGTGAGGGGAACATTGTGGATGTTGAGGAGTGAGGGGAACATTGTAGATGTTGAGGAGGGAGGGGAACATTGTGAGATGTTGAGGAGCGAGGGGAACATTGTAGATGTTGAGGAGGAGGGAACTGTAGATGTTAGAGGAGGAACATTGTAGATGTTGAGAGGGAACATTGATGTTGAGAGGAGGAACATTGTAGATGTTGAGGAGGAGGGGAACATTGTGGATGTTGAGGAGGAGGGAACATTGTGCATGTTGAGGAGCGAGGGGAACATTGTGGATGTTGAGGAGGAGGGAACATTGTGGATGTTGAGGAGGAGGGAACATTTGGATGTTGAGAGTAGGGAACATTGTGGATGTTGAGGAGTGAGGGAACATTGTGATGTTGAAGAGTGAGGGAACATTGTAGATGTTGAGAGGAGGAACATTGAATGTTGAAGCAGGAACATTGAGATGTTGAGGAGGAGGGAACATTAGGATGTTGAGAGGAGGAACATGTAGATGTTGAGGAGGGAGGGGAACATTGTGGATGTTGAGGAGAGGACATTGAGATGTTGAGGAGGAGGAACATTGTGATGTTGAGAGTAGGAACATTGTGGATGTTGAGGGAGGAACATTGTGATGTTGAGATGAGGGAACATTGTAGATGTTGAGGAGGAGGGAACATTGTGATGTTGAAAGTGAGGAACATTGTGGATGTTGAGGAGAGGAACATTGATGTTGAGAGGGAGGGAACATTTGATGTTGAGGAGTGAGGGAACATTGTGGATGTTGAGGAGGAGGGAACATTGTGATGTTGAGGAGGGAGGGAACATTGTGGATGTTGAGGAGTGAGGGAACATTGTGATGTTGAGGAGCGACGGGAACATTGTGGATGTTGAGGAGTGAGGGGAACATTGTGGATGTTGAGGAGGGAGGGGAACATTGTAGATGTTCATGAGCAATGATTAATCTTCTGGGTCAAAGTGTTCTATAACATTATATTATAGAACCTATAACATTTTACTTATATATATATATATATATATATATATATATATATATATATATATATATATATATATATATATATATATATATATATATATATATATATATTTATATAATTATAACACATTATTTAAAAGATAGAACATTTTACAACATAAAACATAAACCTCTTCTATCGTAGCAGTCATGGAAAAAACTTAAATATTACCTTCTATAAATGCTATACGATCAAGGATATGAGATATCTGGGATTCCGCAGGCTACTAACAACCTGGTTGATCAGGTAGTCAGGCCAGGCTACGAGGGAAGAAACCTGACGAGGGAAGAAACCTCACGATAGAAGAAAGGGAAGAAACCTCACGAGGGAAGAAACCTCACGTGGGGAGAAACCTCACTTGGGAAGAAACCTCACGTGGGGAGAAACCTCACTTGGGAAGAAACCTCACGTGGGAAGAAACCTCACGTGGGAAGAAACCTCACGTGGGAAGAAACCTCACGTGGGAAGAAACCTCACGTGGGAAGAAACCTCACGTGGGAAGAAACCTCACGAGGAAGAAACCTCACGAGGGAAGAAACCTCACGAGGGAAGAAACCTCACGAGGGAAGAAACCTCACGAGGGAAGAAACCTCACGTGGGAAGAAACCTTACGTGGGAAGAAACCTCACGTGGGAAGAAACCTCACGTGGGAAGAAACCTCACGTGGGAAGAAACCTCACGTGGGAAGAAACCTCACGTGGGAAGAAACCTCACGTGGGAAGAAACCTCACGTGGGAAGAAACCTCACGAGGGAAGAAACCTCACGAGGGAAGAAACCTCACGAGGAAAGAAACCTCACGAGGGAAGAAACCTCACGTTGGAAGAAACCTCACGAGGGAAGAAACCTCACGAGGGAAGAAACCTCACGTGGAAAGAAACCTCACTAGAGAAGAAACCTCACGAGGGAAGAAACCTCACGAGGGAAGAAACCTCACGTGGGAAGAAACCTCATGTGGGAAGAAACCTCACGTGGGAAGAAACCTCACGTGGGAAGAAACCTCACGTGAGAAGAAACCTCACGTGGGAAGAAACCTCACGAGGGAAGAAACCTCACGAGGTAAGAAACCTCACGAGGGAAGAAACCTCACGAAGGAAGAAACCTCACGAGGGAAGAAACCTCACGAGGTAAGAAATCTCACGTGGGAAGAAACCTCACGTGGGAAGAAACCTCACGTGGGAAGAAACCTCACGAAGGAAGAAACCTCACGAGGGAAGAAACCTCACGTGGAAAGAAACCTCACGAGAGAAGAAACCTCACGAGGGAAGAAATCTCACGTGGGAAGAAACCTCACGAGGGAAGAAACCTCACAACAGGTATTAAAGGGAAAGGCTTTACGCCAGTGAAACCCCGAGGATCACGAGCTCGGTAGATTTATATAAGTATAGAAAGAGGTTTCTGTGAGGGTAAATTAGAAGTGTAGGAAGTAACTGTCGTCAAAAACTAATGAGTAATTTGCAAGGTGTCGCGCGCTTCGCGTAGTACGTCACTCGTTAGGCTTCAGAGGCGTCAGGAAAAAGTCGTCAGGCGTCAGGTTTCACACATGAAGAGTCAGGCGTCAGACGACAGACATCAATGGAAAAGTTTTAGAGGCCAGGGTAGCCAGCGCTCCAGCCAGCCAGTCACACAGCCAGTCACACAGCCAGTCACACAGCCAGTCACAGCCAGTACACAGCCAGTTACACAGCCAGTTACACAGCCAGTCACACAGCCAGTTACACAGCCAGTTACACAGCCAGTCACACAGCCAGTTACACAGCTAATCACACTGCCAGTCACACAGCCAGTCACACAGCCAGTCACACAGCCAGTCTCACAGCCAGTCACACAGCCAGTTACACAGCCAGTCACACAGCCAGCTACACAGCCAGTTACACAGCCAGTCACACAGCCAGTCACAGAGCCAGTCACAGAGCCAGTCACACAGCCAGTCACACAGCCAGTCACACAGCCAGTCACACAGCCAGTCACACAGCCAGTTACACAATCAGTCACACAGCCAGTCACACAGCCAGTCACACAGCCAGTCATACAGCCAGTTACACAGCCAGTCATACAATCAGTCACACAGCCAGTCACACAGCCAGTCACACAGCCAGTCATACAGCCAGTTACACAGCCAGTCATACAATCAGTCACACAGCCAGTCACACAGCCAGTCACACAGCCAGTAAACACAGCCAGTCACACTGTGGTGGCTGTGGATGCCGGTGAGGGGTTCTTGATCCAGAGAGCTACCCTCCACTTTCTTAGATCAAACCTGTTTGACTAAGGCGCTGCGTGGACCCTATGGGTTTAGCCGTTCCCAACGGAGTTGTAACGAATACATTGTGAGACTTCCACGCCAGCTACAACGAAGGATATACAACACCACCCCAGTCGACTTCCACGCCAGCTATAACGATGGATATACAACACCACCCCAGTCGACTTCCACGCCAGCTACAACGATGGATATACAACACCACCCCAGTCAACTTGCCAGCAACGAGATCATCCCCCCAGTCACTAAGCGAAGTGGATATACACACCACCCCAGTCAACTTCAACGCCAGCTACAACGATGGATATACAACACCACCCCAGTCAACTTCAACGCCAGCTACAACGATGGATATACAACACCACCCCAGTCAACTTCAACGCCAGCTACAACGATGGATATACATCACCACCCCAGTCAACTTCAACGCCAGCTACAACGATGGATATACAACACCACCCCAGTCGACTTCAACGCCAGCTACAACGATGGATATACAACACCACCCCAGTCAACTTCCACGCCAGCTACAACGAAGGATATACAACACCACCCCAGTCAACTTCAACGCCAGCTACAACGATGGATATACAACACCACCCCAGTCAACTTCAACGCCAGCTACAACGATGGATATACAACACCACCCCAGTCAACTTCCACGCCAGCTACAACGATAGGATATACAACACCACCCCAGTCAACTTCAACGCCAGCTACAACGAAGGATATACAACACCACCCCAGTCAACTTCACGCCAGCTACAACGAAGGATATACACACCACCCCAGTCGTGGCTGAGAAACCTCCCCGGTGCTGGACGATTTCGTAGAAATACAGGAAAACATTCCTACATTCTCAACTACGAAATAGTCAATTTTCCATTTTCCAGCAACGACAAAAAAAAGTATAAAATAAGACATGAATAATGTAAAGTAAAAAATAAATGAAAAAAAAGGGGCAAGAGAAAGAAGAGGAAAATATATGAACAACAGCAGTAGACCATGGAACGGGTGGGGTTTGAATGCATAACGAGTTCAACCTACCATCCGTTCCGAGGTTTGTTTACAATCGTGGTTTTACGATTTCGTGAATCAACAGAAGTTCCCGACGATGAATGGGAGTAGTGGGTAGACACACCAGTCCTCAGTCACAGTCAGTCAGTGATCACCACACACCAGTCCTCAGTCACAGTCAGTCAGTGATCACCACACACCAGTCCTCAGTCACAGCCAGTCAGTGATCACCACACACCAGTCCTCAGTCACAGCCAGTCAGTGATCACCACACACCAGTCCTCAGTCACAGCCAGTCAGTGACCACCACACACCAGTCCTCAGTCACAGCCAGTCAGTGACCACCACACACCAGTCCTCAGTCACAGCCAGTCAGTGACCACCACACACCAGTCCTCAGTCACAGCCAGTCAGTGATCACCACACACCAGTCCTCAGTCACAGCCAGTCAGTGATCACCACACACCAGTCCTCAGTCACAGCCAGTCAGTGATCACCACACACCAGTCCTCAGTCACAGTCAGTCAGTGACACCACACACCAGTCCTCAGTCACAGCAGTCAGTGACACACACACCAGTCCTCAGTCACAGCCAGTCAGTGATCACCACACACCAGTCCTCAGTCACAGCCAGTCAGTGATCACCACACACCAGCCCTCAGTCACAGCCAGTCAGTGATCACCACACACCAGTCCTCAGTCACAGCCAGTCAGTGACCACCACACACCAGTCCTCAGTCACAGCCAGTCAGTGATCACCACACACCAGCCCTCAGTCACAGCCAGTCAGTGATCACCACACACCAGTCCTCAGTCACAGCCAGTCAGTGACCACCACACACCAGTCCTCAGTCACAGTCAGTCAGTGATCACCACACACCAGTCCTCAGTCACAGCCAGTCAGTGATCACCACACACCAGTCCTCAGTCACAGCCAGTCAGTGATCACCACACACCAGACCTCAGTCACAGCAGTCAGTGATCACCACACACCAGCCTCAGTCACAGCCAGTCAGTGATCACCACACACCAGCCCTCAGTCACAGCCAGTCAGTGATCACCACACACCAGCCCTCAGTCACAGTCAGTCAGTGATCACCACACACCAGTCCTCAGTCACAGTCAGTCAGTGATCACCACACACCAGCCCTCAGTCACAGCCAGTCAGTGATCACCACACACCAGCCCTCAGTCACAGCCAGTCAGTGATCACCACACACCAGCCCTCAGTCACAGTCAGTCAGTGATCACCACACACCAGTCCTCAGTCACAGCCAGTCAGTGATCACCACACACCAGTCCTCAGTCACAGCCAGTCAGTGATCACCACACACCAGCCCTCAGTCACAGCCAGTCAGTGATCACCACACACCAGCCCTCAGTCACAGTCCCTTCAGTGATCACCCACACAGCCTCGCCAGTCGATCGCCCTCAGTCACAGCCAGTTCAGTGATCACCACACACCAGCCCTCAGTCACAGTCAGTCAGTGATCACCACACACCAGTCCTCAGTCACAGTCAGTCAGTGATCACCACACACCAGCCCTCAGTCACAGTCAGTCAGTGATCACCACACACCAGCCCTCAGTCACAGTCAGTCAGTGATCACCACACACCAGTCCTCAGTCACAGCCAGTCAGTGATCACCACACACCAGTCCTCAGTCACAGTCAGTCAGTGATCACCACACACCAGTCCTCAGTCACAGCCAGTCAGTGATCACCACACACCAGTCCTCAGTCACAGCCAGTCAGTGATCACCACACACCAGTCCTCAGTCACAGCCAGTCAGTGATCACCACACACCAGTCCTCAGTCACAGCCAGTCAGTGATCACCACACACCAGTCCTCAGTCACAGCCAGTCAGTGATCACCACACACCAGCCCTCAGTCACAGCCAGTCAGTGATCACCACACACCAGTCCTCAGTCACAGCCAGTCAGTGATCACCACACACCAGTCCTCAGTCACAGCCAGTCAGTGATCACCACACACCAGTCCTCAGTCACAGCCAGTCAGTGATCACCACACCAGCCTCAGTCACAGCCAGTCAGTGATCACCACACACCAGTCCTCAGTCACAGCCAGTCAGTGATCACCCACCACACCAGTCTCCTCAGTCACAGCCAGTCAGTGATCACCACACACCAGTCCTCAGTCACAGCCAGTCAGTGATCACCACACACCAGTCCTCAGTCACAGCAAGTCAGTGATCACCACACACCAGTCCTCAGTCACAGCCAGTCAGTGATCTGCACACACCAGCCCTCAGTCACAGCCAGTCAGTGATCTGCACACACCAGTCCTCAGTCACAGCCAGTCAGTGATCACCACACACCAGTCCTCAGTCACAGCCAGTCAGTGATCACCACACATCAGCCCTCAGTCACAGCCAGTCAGTGACCACCACACACCAGTCCTCAGTCACAGCCAGTCAGTGACCACCACACACCAGTCCTCAGTCACAGCCAGTCAGTGACCACCACACACCAGTCCTCAGTCACAGCCAGTCAGTGATCTGCACACACCAGTCCTCAGTCACAGCCAGTCAGTGATCACCACACACCAGTCCTCAGTCACAGCCAGTCAGTGATCACCACACACCAGTCCTCAGTCACAGCCAGTCAGTGATCACCACACACCAGCCCTCAGTCACAGCCAGTCAGTGATCACCACACACCAGTCCTCAGTCAAAGCCAGTCAGTGATCACCACACACCAGTCCTCAGTCACAGCCAGTCAGTGATCACCACACACCAGTCCTCAGTCACAGCCAGTCAGTGACCACCACACACCAGCCCTCAGTCACAGCCAGTCAGTGATCTGCACACACCAGTCCTCAGTCACAGCCAGTCAGTGACCACCACACACCAGCCCTCAGTCACAGCCAGTCAGTGATCACCACACACCAGTCCTCAGTCACAGCCAGTCAGTGATCACCACACACCAGTCCTCAGTCACAGCCAGTCAGTGATCACCACACACCAGTCCTCAGTCACAGCCAGTCAGTGACCACCACACCAGTCCTCAGTCACAGCCAGTCAGTGATCACACACCAGCCCTCAGTCACAGCCAGTCAGTGATCACCACCACCAGTCCTCAGTCACAGCCAGTCAGTGATCACCACCAGTCCTCAGTCACAGCCAGTCAGTGATCACCACACACCAGTCCTCAGTCACAGCCAGTCAGTGATCACCACACACCAGCCCTCAGTCACAGCCAGTCAGTGATCTGCACACACCAGCCCTCAGTCACAGCCAGTCAGTGACCACCACACACCAGCCCTCAGTCACAGCCAGTCAGTGATCACCACACACCAGCCCTCAGTCACAGCCAGTCAGTGATCACCACACACCAGTCCTCAGTCACAGCCAGTCAGTGATCTGCACACACCAGTCCTCAGTCACAGCCAGTCAGTGACCACCACACACCAGCCCTCAGTCACAGCCAGTCAGTGATCACCACACACCAGTCCTCAGTCACATCCAGTCAGTGATCTGCACACACCAGTCCTCAGTCACAGCCAGTCAGTGATCTGCACACACCAGTCCTCAGTCACAGCCAGTCAGTGATCATTATACACCAGTCCTCAGTTACAGCCAGTCAGTGATCACCACACACCAGTCCTCAGTCACAGCCAGTCAGTGACCACCACACACCAGTCCTCAGTCACAACCAGTCAGTGATCTACACACACCAGTCCTCAGTCACAGCCAGTCAGTGATCACCACACACCAGTCCTCAGTCACAGCCAGTCAGTGACCACCACACACCAGTCCTCAGTCACAACCAGTCAGTGATCTACACACACCAGTCCTCAGTCACAGCCAGTCAGTGATCACCACACACCAGTCCTCAGTCACAGCCAGTCAGTGATCACCACACACCAGTCCTCAGTCACAGCCAGTCAGTGATCACCACACACCAGTCCTCAGTCACAGCCAGTCAGTGATCACCACACACCAGTCCTCAGTCACAGCCAGTCAGTGATCACCACACACCAGTCCTCAGTCACAACCAGTCAGTGAATAATTTACGAACTATTAAAGAAACTCATTAATCATCAATGTCTGAGTGACAGAACAAAGTGCTGCGGTAGGTATAATTTTGCTGCTTATTTTCCATCATAGACAAGTGGTTCATAGAACCGACATGCAGTCTGATTTATCAATAATGAAAAAGCTAATATATATACAACGGCCAGTTGGTATTCCTGTGTGTTGATGGATGTGACAAGTAGCTGTCAGGGTTGACGATGTGTGAGCGAGAAGCCTTTGTAAGACAAGAGTTGCTGGTGGATGTGACTGGTGGATGTGACTCCAGTATAAAACTCAGCGCTAGATTCTGACTTTGTGTACACGACGGAGTTTTGCTGATGCGCTTTGAGGTCAGCGGATGATCAATTACGAAGGTTGAAGCAACACACTGCTGTGTTCAGCAACACACTGCTGTGTTCAGTAACACACTGCTGTGTTCAGTAACACACTGCTGTGTTCAGCAACACACTGCTGTGTTCAGCAACACACTGCTGTGTTCAGTAACACACTGCTGTGTTCAGCAACACACTGCTGTGTTCAGCGACACACTGCTGTGTTCAGCAACACACTGCTGTGTTCAGCAACACACTGCTGTGTTCAGCAACACACTGCTGTGTTCAGCAACACACTGCTGTGTTCAGCAACACACTGCTGTGTTCAGCAATACACTGCTGTGTTCAGCAACACACTGCTGTGTTCAGTAACACACTGCTGTGATGCAGCAACACACTGATGTGTTCAGCAACACACTGCTGTGATGCAGCAACACTGCTGTGTTCAGTAACACACTGCTGTGATGCAGCAACACACTGCTGTGATGCAGCAACACACTGCTGTGATGCAGCAACACACTGCTGTGTTCAGCGACACACTGCTGTGATGCAGCAACACACTGCTGTGTTCAGTAACACACTGCTGTGTTCAGCAACACACTGCTGTGTTCAGCGACACACTGCTGTGTTCAGCAACACACTGCTGTGTTCAGCAACACACTGCTGTGTTCATCAACACACTGCTGTGTTCAGCGACACACTGCTGTGTTCAGCAACACACTGCTGTGTTCAGCGACACACTGCTGTGTTCAGCAACACACTGCTGTGTTCAGTAACAAACTGCTGTGATGCAGCAACACACTGCTGTGATGCAGCAACACACTGCTGTGATGCAGCAACACATTGCTGTGATGCAGCAACACATTGCTGTGATGCAGCTGCCATGTCTCGCCACTGTCGGGTCAGCAGTTCGATCAACAAGGCTAAAAAAACCCACAGAAATAACAAAAAGTAAACAACCCGGAGAAACAGTCACTCACATGGTAGACAGAAGACCTTTAAAAGAAATGGTGAGGATTGAATAAAATTACGTTAAAATACGTAAGTCAAACCAGGTCCAGTTACACAGAAACAACACCCACACTATAACACGAAACAAGAATGGAATTTTATACTTACAGACTTAGTAAGTTTATTCAGGTATACAGAAATACAGTTACACAGATTATGATACATAGCAGCATATGTGTAGAGGACCCTCCATGATAACCCTAAAAAGTCAGACAAGAGTGACTTATTTCCATTGGGAAAGATGGGAGCAGAAAGTCAAGTAATGTCAACTCGTCAGGAGTGTCCCATATTAACTCCCACAAGGTGGCGAAAAGGGAAGGTAGGGGGTTAGAAGTAACGATGCGCACCCACTGCCTAACAAATGGAAGGTAGGGGGTTAGAAGTAACGATGCGCACCCACTGCCTAACAAAGGGAAGGTAGGGGGTTAGAAGTAACGATGCGCACCCACTGCCTAACAAAGGGAAGGTAGGGGGTTAGAAGTAACGATGCGCACCCACTGCCTAACAAAGGGAAGGTAGGGGGTTAGAAGTAACGATGCGCACCCACTGCCTAACAAAGGGAAGGTAGGGGGTTAGAAGTAACGATGCGCACCCACTGCCTAACAAAGGGAAGGTAGGGGGTTAGAAGTAACAATACGCACCCACTGCCTAACAAAGGTAAGGTAGGGGGTTAGAAGTAACGATGCGCACCCACTGCCTAACAAAGGGAAGGTAGGGGGTTAGAAGTAACGATGCGCACCCACTGCCTAACAAAGACACAACCAATTACACCACCACCACAACTCATTCATTGCTTCTACTCTTATCTGAAGAACTTCTCCATCACAAAGTGAAAGAAACAAATACTTGTTAGAACAAAGGGAAAAAACAGCCATCCTCAACTCTGAAACCGAAAATGGTGTTGGAACCTGAGAGTGGATCCCATTCAATCCCACTCAACAACCTGCAGGAAATTGTGAATACGAGATAAAAGAAATAAAATCAACCATTCTCCACTGTCTAAGAAGTTTTCAATGATCCGTGTGTGTGTGTGTGTGTGTGTACTCACCTATTTGTGGTTGCAGGGGTCGATACATAGATCCTGGCCCTGCCTCTTCACCGATCGCTACTAGGTCCTCCCTCTCTCTGTTCCATGAGCTTTATCATACCTCGTCCCAAAGGTATGTATGGTTCCTGCCTCCACTACGTCACTAGCCAGACTATTCCACTTCCTGACAACTCTATGACTAAAGAAATACTTACTAACATCTCTTTGACTCATCTCAGCCTTCAACTTCCAATTGTTTCTGTGTCCCATCTCTGGATCATCCTGTCTCTGTCAACCTTGTCAATTCCTCGCAGTATTTTGTATGTCGTTATCATGTCTTCCCTAACCCTCCTGTCCTCCAGTGTCATCAGGCCGATTTCCCTTAACCTTTCTTCGTAGGGCATTTCCCTTAGCTCTGGAACTAGTCTTGTTGCAAACCTTTGCACTTTCTCTAATTTCTTGACGTGCTTGACTAGGTGTAGGTTCCAAACTGGTGCTGCATACTCCAGTATGGGCCTGACGTACACGGTGTACAGTGTCTTGAACGATTCCTTCCTGAGGTATCGGAACGCTATTCTCAGGTTTGCCAGGCGCCCATATGCTGCAGCAGTTATCTGGTTGATGTGTGCTTCCGGAGACGTGCTCAGTATTATACTCACCCCAAGATCCTTTTCCTTGAGTGTGTGTGAGTGTGTGTGTGTGTGAGCTCACATACATGTACTAGGATCGACTCTCAGCTCCTGGACTTGTCTCCTCGCTGGCTGCTACAATGTTCACACTCTTCTTGCTTCGAGACTTCCATCACACCTCTTCTTAAAGTTATGTATGGATACTACCTCTGTCACTATACTGTCCAGGTCATTTCACTTCCTGTCTACCCTATGGCTGAAGAAATATTTACTAACATCCTCGTGACTCATTTGTTTTCTGTCTCCCGAAAACTATGTCCCAGTCAACTATATCAATTCCTCACATTATGTTGTATGTTGTTATATCTCCTCTATTCTTTCTTTCCTTTAATACCACTAAGTTTAGTTCCTTTATCTCTGCTCATAGGACATATCTCTTAGTTGTGGGATTAGTCTTGTTGCTAACCTTTGCACATTCTCCAGTTTCTTGACATGCTTAATCAGTTGAGGGGTTCTTTCCTGGTGCTGCATAAACCAAAATGGGTCAGTCCTATGCCATGTACAATGTGTTGTGTGTGTGTGTGTGTGTGTGTGTGTGTGTGTGTGTGTGTGTGTGTGTGTGTGTGTGTGCCTAGGAAATATGCTCTTGCAGAGGCTTGCAGCCTTTGCCGTCAGAGCCTGTACTCCAGCTGCGGTCTTCTTTGCTCGTCCACGGTCTTCATACTGGGGGATAAATTCTAGTTTCTACTTGTCAGATGAAACTTGCAGCTTCTCCAGGTCCATTTGTAGTCTTTTCTTGTCCTAACTTGTTTGTATTCTACTCATTAGGTTTTCATCACCTACGATCAGGGATACTTATGAATTTATCCCTTCCGTCACGTCAGTCACTTTTTCAAGAAACAGTACCGGTCCAAATACAGATAATTTAGGAACCCCACTCGTCACACGCGCCCCTTCCGGCAACTTCTTAGACAATCGCTTGATGCTGCCTTCCTGTTATGAATTCTTTGATCCATGATAGTGCCTTCCTTATTATTCTTGCCTATTCATCTATCTTTTTAACCAATCTCTTGTGAGGTACTTTGGTATAAACCTTAAATTCCAAAAATATACAATCTATCCATCCGTCTCTCTTTGTTGATTTGCCAAAGAACTCTGGAAGGGTTGGAAAACTGTTTTTAATCATCTGTAAAGTTGTGTTGGTTGTCGTTTTGCATTTACTCTTTTCTAGACGCTCCATACTCTTCTTCTGATAACCTTTGCATGTTAGTGACACTGGACTCTAGCTCAACGATACCTTTTTCACTTTTTTTCTTAAATATCGGGATTACGTTTGTAGTCTTCTACACGTCTGGCAATTGTCGTGCTTCTATTGACTTGTTGAAGATTGTGGGTAACCGCTCTCTCTCTCTCTCTCTCTCTCTCTCTCTCTCTCTCTCTCTCTCTCTCTCTCTCTCTCTCAGGATCCACAGAGAGATATTGTCTGGTCTCGATGCCTTTGAGGTATTTAATGCATAATAGTTTCCTAACTCCTCCCCTGTCGTGTGTATTATATCCAAAACTCGTTGGTGCACTCTAATATCTTGGCTCTCTGATATCATCCCCATTTCCACTGAGAATATTTTCTTAAATTTCTTGCTGAGATCTTCACAGACACTCTGGTAATTCTTTGTGAACTCTTCTTCTTCCTTATTCAGCCTGATTACCAGTTTTTTTCTGCTATCTTCCACCTGGTGTGGCTGATTAGCAACATTGGGTCGGATTTGGTTTTCAGCGCTATCTCAGTCTCTGTCTGTGACCCTCTCAGCTGTCTGTGACCCTCTCAGCTGTCTGTGACACTCTCAGCTGTCTGTGACCCTCTCAGCATATCCACAGATATTCGTCTCTTGCTCTTCTGCTTACTTCACTGATTTCTTGCTGTCTCCGCTCTCTACATTTCTTGCTGTCTCCGCTCTCTACATTTCTTGCTGTCTCCGCTCTCTACATTTCTTGCTGTCTCCGCTCTCTACATTTCCTCCATGTTCTAGTACTTCCTTTGCTTCCTTTCCTCCAGGGTTTGAATTTCTCCTCTGCCTCCGGCACTTTCCATCTACATAATCCATGGCATTTACTGTCTTACCTTCCTGTTCCCCGTCATACTGCATCTCGTTCAGTAATTGTTTCATGCTCGTGTGTGTGTGTGTGTGTGTGTGTGTGTGTGTGTGTGTGTGTGTGTGTGTGTGTGTGTGTGTGTGTGTGTGTGTGTGTTGTGTGTGTGTGTGTGTGTGTGTGTGTGTGTGTGTGTGTGTGTGTGTGTGTGTGTGTGTGTGTGTGTGTGTGTGTGTGTGTGTGTGTGTGTGTGTGTGTGTGTGTGTTGTGTGTGTGTGTGTGTGTGTGTGTGTGTGTGGTGTGTGTTGTGTGTGTGTGTGTGTGTGTGTGTGTGTGTGTGTGTGTGTGTGTGTGTGTGTGTGCTTGAACATGTTTTTAAGAAAGGTGACTATGAGTCGAAGTACGTTATAATACTTTATTCCAGATACCGTCGCTATCAAAGTCGTAGCAATCATCGAAGAAATTAGTAGATCATTAGCTTTTTTAAGTGCCAGATGAACTGTGGTGTGATTAATTATTCAGGTTACTGGCAGCATGGCCAATCAGGCAGTCAGTCAAGAGGTCTGTCCTCAGGATGGTCTGCGATGGTCGCAGAAATCTCAGAACAAGTGTTAAAAAGAAGATAATTTACGCCACTCAATCATAAGATCCTGAACTGGAAAAAATTATACTACGCATCAAAGAAACAGCTTCGTGAGACGGTAAATTATACCCCCCCCTCCTTAGAAACAGCTTCTCGAGATGGTAAATTTGAAGTGAAGAAACCAGCCATCGTCAAGATGGCTATGAGACTTTGCAAGTCGTGAACTGTCAGTCATCAGACCTTATTCATCAG
>WNWK01006820.1:0-97500 GCA_009830355.1 Cherax destructor
GCACCTTGGACCTATGTTAGCCCTACCGTCGGCTGTCTCACTCTTAAGTTTAAAGCTGGACTTATGTCTCGAGAAAAGTTTAACTTTAACTAATGAGCGGGATGGTAGAGGAAAAGGCGGTCCCATTATTATATGCCATGGTGGCATCTACCCATTTGAGGTGGAAGCCTAGTCCTGAGCCCTCTTGGGGTGGGGTGTTGCATGCAAAGAGTATGTAACCTTTATTCGAGCATGTTAAACACACCCACATAGGCTCCTCCAACCAGCGAACCATCGTTAAGGGTTTGGTGATGAGGCCCCATCATCAAATCAACGACTCGGTTCAGCCAATTAAATGCGAGTTTAACAATGACAAAGGTGACGTGGTTACCACTGCGGTTTGTCATTGGAATTCCTGCATAGAGCTGGTTGTGGAAAGTTGTCTGTCTTTTGGCTGCTGCTTAGCCTAGACAACTGTGGCGTGCACTAAACACTACTCCTTTGTATATAGTGTACATATGTGTAAATAACACTTTGTTATACTTGGTGAAGGAAAAGACAAAAGTCTTATATAATCATAATTACTTGGTGAAGGAAAAGATAAAAGTTTGGAATTAATCTAGCTGATTTTTGAAAGAAATACAATTTCAATACTTCTTCTACTGTGTTTCTTTGCTCCAAGCTTCCTTTACACTCAGGTTAACAGGCCATTGAACCTGAGGTTGTAATAACGCCCTTGTTGCATGAACCGCTGCTTCACTTCCTTGAGAGACCCCAAAGCCAAGTTGGTTTGGTTGAAGCATGATGGCTGCCTCTGCGTGAATACTTCGAACAGCAGCTTTTGAAACGAGGCGGTGAAAAGTGTTGCCCACTGCAATTGGCCAAATTCCTCCATCCTTCTTTATAAGAGCACAAAGTGATGCACCAAAAAAGAAAGGTTTTATTTCGTCAGGAATCAGACCAGCCAAGGAATTGTTGACGAACCTTGTGATCTCTGAAAGCAGTGTCTCTGCAATCTCCCCGATAGCTGGATTAACCATTTCCTTTAAATGATGTGGCCTTATTCCAGTGTAACCCCCAGCAGAGCCGGACGGGAATGACATTATTGCTTTGTAAATGTCTGAGTCTTGCACAATCAATGGTTCCACAGTGGGGACAGAGGTGTTAGAACTGTTGGTACCCCTGGTTTCCCTGGCAGGGTGCTTTCCTCAAAGTTCTTCAGCTGTGTCAGCATCCCTGTGGGCAACTGTATCTTCACTGATGATAATTCTGATTGCTCCCATTGTGTTGCCTTCTTCAATTTTCTTGCTCACCTGGACTCCTTTTTTCGCTGTCAGTGGAGTGAGTGGGGGTTCTGCCTCTCCCATTTTTGTATTGATGGGGAAGGCAAATGAGGTTATCAGCTCTAGGAAAGTCTCTTAAGAATTTAATGATCATTGAGGTTAGCCACTTTTCCCTTCCTTCCGGCACAGCTAAGCAGACATTGCCAAAAAGTAGCAAGTTGTGCCATGCCTTGATGGTTGGTGGAGCATTTAGGATAGTGGAACCATATATATATATATATATATATATATATATATATATATATATATATATATATATATATATATATATATATATATATTATTTAATAATTTGAACCACGAACGAGTGATATTGATCAATAACAACATCACACTAGCCAGGGGTCGAACCCATGCAGCTTTGGCCCTCCTCATGGTGAGCAAAAACACATGACGCTCTAAACCACTTAACCACACAATCCTTAAGAGTAGCGCATCCAGTAGAACTGAATGTTGTACTCGCTACCCAAGGACATACGGTGGTGTGGACGCCTCTAAGCTAATTTCATTCTACTCCCCGTTTGGTGTATTAGCTCAACAAGCAATATATTATATTATTGTAACCACGAACGAGTGGTATTGATCAATAACAATAACAGCATGGGTTCGACCCCTGGCTAGTGCAGTGTTGTAAATGGACAATGTGTCCATTTAAGTTAAAAGAGGAAACGGTACCCTAGGTAGGGGAGACTTCTAAAAGTTATGTGAAGGAAACGAGGCTCATTAAAATAAACTCATTAAAAGGGGGGGAGAAAGATCTGTAATAACAAGAAAGATAGCCACAGATATTCATCCCACAGAATTCTGAGGCAAACTCTGGTTCAACCTTCTGAAACTGCAGGAAAAAATATGCCCTAATTCTTCAGTGTTGCACTACATTTAAGACAGGCTAATGCATTCATATAAGACCCCAATTTTAAACTGTGTAATATTGCCTCATCTAAAAACGCATCTAATTTGAACAGCTCATAAAAGATATTGTATAATTACTGCCTAACATGCTTAATAATTGCCGATTCTACAAAATTCCTTTCAAGTCAGGATGAACAAGGGAAGATGACTTTTGCTTCCCGCCAATTTGATGGGTTATTACAAACTCTAATATGGTTGAAAATCGCGTTCAACTCCTGTGCTATACGTATCGAATAATGGTGCTGGGACATATGGAATTTTTCGAGGCTAGACTGTTGAAAGGTATCCTGCCATGTAGAGCTAAATGGTTCAGATATGTGGATGACATCTTGTGTCTCTGGCCAAATGGTATGACCCTGGATACATTTTTACCAAGACTTAAGGGACGAGTGCAGCTTTAGTCCTGTCTATTAAATTCACCGTGGAAAAGGAGGTGGATTGCAAACTTCCATTCTTAGTCGTGTTCATACACCGAGTTGATAGAAAGTTTAAGTTTACAGTATATGGGAAGGCCACCAATGTGTGCTCATACATTCCCTACTGTTCCAACCATGAGACTAAAGTATATAGGAGTGTATTTCTTACTATATTTTTGAGAGCCTATAGAGTGTGCAGACCGGAGTTCCTAGATGAAGAAATTAGGAAAATATTTGACATTGGCATGAAAATGCGATATCCTAAAGTGTTTATGGAATCTGCCTTGCTGGCAGCTAAGAAAACTTATTATAGAACAGAACCTAGTATAACACCTCAGACCAAGAATGTGCTGGTCCTCCCATATAACGAGAATTTATCTATTCTGCAGAATGCTCTTAGAAGATTTAATATACAAGTAGTATTTAAAAATTCACAGACTGTTTTTTATATTTTATTTAAAAAACACAATACAATACATACATGAACATGAAAAAGTTAAGGCCAAAACATACGTACATAAACAAAACATAAGAAAAGAAACAAACACAAAAACGCTAAGTATACAAAAAAACTTGAAAACCCAAGGTGCCAGGAGTCACTCGTTAGTGAAGCTCATACAGCAAACACAAAACTAGCCTCATTGAGCGGGCCAACCAACAACAATAAGATCTACAATTTAATAACTTACACTCATATATATAAACAAATAAAAGCTAACAATATAATAAGAGTATACACAAAGGCCAGTTTGCAAGCCTATAACTCATAACGTGTAATGGAAACAGCCATCACAGACAGACCGCCATCTGCAATGGGAGCCCATCTGCTATGGTCCACCATCACAGACGGCATCCCACCTGCGATGAACCTCGCTTTTAATAATAATATTTAAACAGATCCAAATCACTCTAACAGTACAAAACCCAAGACAGTATAATTTCACTCCTAATACTATGTTATAAAATGAAAATAACACATAACTTGGACATTATATATTAATATAAAACAATATATACATGATAAACCATACATACATTGCAATTCTGCCATCAAAGAAGGCCGCTACTCTCTTAGCTTTAACAAAAGATACTGCAACCCTCACTATCACAAATAACGCATTACAATCTACAATACCCCTAAAACCAACACTTGGAAATTATACTTTCCACTGTATCATCTCACAAAATTCACACATGTTAGAAGGACGTCTGGCAAGAACGCCACACATTCCAGCCACAAAGATATCTAACTCGGCACAGGAACTTGCAGTGTCTCATTCCTCCCAAGAAGGCTGCCACTCCCAGAATATAACAGTACATACCACAGCCTTATAAGAGAGAGGCCCTAAGCATAACCATATGCTATATACTATAAACAATACATGAGAATCTTCCAAAAGGCTCATGAAAAACCGGTCTAATAGAACCTCAAGAAAACCTCCTGAGCTTCCCCTTGAAAATTAAAAAAAAAAAAAACAGTCACCACACATGCTCAAAGAATACCCCCTCCCCTCCCACATCCTCGCACATCCACACCACCCCATTCCCTTGTCTCTTGTCATCACCCTCAATGTCCTACGTCCCCCAGGGTCCACCCCCTCCAAACACACTCCTGTACCATTCAAGCCCTACACCCACACCCCACACCTCGAGGATCAGTCCCCTCAAGACGTAACCCCACCCACGCTCCGAAGAATCCCTACAGTTAAATTCCTATATGCCTCCGAAAAAACAGAACCCCAAGCCCTACCATACAACTCCTGATTTCTGCATCTTGTATGAAAAAGTGCTCCGCCATCGCTCGTATCCTAATCTCCCCAGCCATCTCCCGTAGATGCCAAGAAACATGAATATAGTCAGCCACAAGGTACATCATCGCCCATCGCACATCTTCCTGTACACCCTCAAGGTCGACACCCCCCTGTCCCACCATGCTCAAAACTCTTCCAAACCATACCCTAACCCCACACAATGTCGCACAGAAATAGATTGCATGGAAGACTGTCCCCCAAAGCCTACACCTGCGACAGCCATACTCCCCATACTCTGCCACAAGCCCCATATTATACAGCTGCGCTCTCTACGTTAAAATACCGTGCAAAAATTTATATACTGTCTCCCGCACTTTCTACTATTAAGCCCCTCTACCCCTCCCACCAAGACCTTAGTGTCATCCACATAACCCACAATACCAGGTGCAATTCCACAAGCCCCCTGCTCAATCCCCCTTCCCTTACACCTTCAGCCATTAACCTGTAAAAAGGGTCCTGTAACAAGCGAACAGGATCTGCGATAAGGGACACCCCTTTTGCAGCCCCATCCCATTCGTAACCCATCCCCCACCCTCTCATTCACCTGGACCCTCACCATGGCATCACTGTACAGAGTACGAACCCACTTCACAATTTCCTCCCCAAACCCCTGTTTCCCTAAAATCAACAGCAAAAAATTCCGCTCTACCCTGTCATAAGCTGTCTCCCAATCTAATCCCAGCATCCCCCTCCCTGCCCTCTATGAATTCCCAATCCTACGATTTTCGAAACCCATGCAACACCCCAGAATCCCATACTGCCCATGCTCGATAACACTACCCAGGACTTTTTTCATTCTGTTCCCCAAAATTTGTGCAAAGATTTTATAATCTGAGCAAAGCAAAGATAATGCGTTGTAATCCCAAAGCGTCCCAGCCCTGTGCCCCTTTGGCACCAGCACTACAACACCAGTGTGCTGTGTCTCACCCATGAAGACCGTATCCTTCACCTGATTAAACATTCTTAGCAAGCACTCCCGCAATGCCTCCCAATTACATATATAAAAATCATTGGGAGCCCATCCAACCCTGGACCCTTGTCTAGACTCATTCCCAGTACCACCAGCCACACCTCCTCCTCAGTAATCCTCCCTCCATGCCTATCCATTCCTTCTCACTTACGCAGCTCCGGATGCCTTCCAGCACAATCTCTCTACTCCCCACATCACCCTCCTGTTGCTAAACCAGTGCCCCGCGTAACAACACATCCCCTCAGTCATACATAGAATCTGCCCTTTCCTATAACCCTCTAAATCCTCACTCACCCTTAAATTCATAATAGTCATACCCTTCTGCCTCTTCCTAAACCTACGCAAGACATTGGCCGAAGGCCTATCCCCCATAGGACATCCTCGACCCCTCCTCAAACCCTGATCGCATTAAACCTATCATTCTGAATGTCCCTCAATTGTGCATGCAAGCTAGCAATGTCCAACACCGGGTATATCCCTCCCATAGCAACTTCGTAACTGCTCCTCCAAATAATTCTGCAAACCATCCTGCCAGTGATGATCCTCCCTACCCTTATGCTTATAATATTCCCTAATGGCAGGTTTGGCTTTCCCTCCCACCAGCTAACTATGTCCCTCTCCCATATCCCCTCCCCCAGTACCCCTCCCACCACTCTGCAAAACTCATGCATCTATCACCCCCTTCAACAAACGAGCATTTAACTTCCAATACCTCCAATAGGTCTCCACCTGAGCTCAACCAGCACTTCTCTATGGTCCAAAACCCCACATCATCACATTCCACCCTCCCCACCTCCACTACTCTCGACACATATATTCTATCCAGCCGAGCTGCATAATCCCTGTGCACAAAAGTATGCTCCACTCTCCCACCATCTCCGCTAACAACATCCACTACATCTATATCCCCAAAAAATCCCTGAGCACCCCTAGGACATCCCCTAGGCTCCATATCCTTCTTCCTAATCAAACAATTCCAATCTCCACCTAAGATTGAAACCATAGGTAAACCCCGGAGATGGTACACCAAAACGTCAAGTACAAAATCCTCTTTGATTTTCCTACTGTTTATCACAGGCATATATACTCCCACAAAACAAACCCTGACCTCTCCCCACATTCCCCCACCCTCCCCACCCTTTCCCCCTCTTCCCATGCCAACAATCGAAAGGGGCTGTTTCCCCAAATACCCACCGCCACTCCACCCTTGGAACATTCCGAACTTCCAGCATAAATCGTAAACCCATCCAAACTCAGATCCATTCCATACCTATAGTTGTGTTCCTGCAAGAAATACACATCCACATGCAGACATCTTAACAGAACTTCAACCCACCTACGCTTTACCTCCGCACAGAGTCCATTCACATTCATCGTAATACACTTGAATATAGCAAAGGGGTTTTCCTTTGTGCCTCTGTACCTTTGGGATGGTGCCTTTCAGGCCACTCACCTTCTCCCCACAGGCTTTTTCCCCGTTCTGCCCTCCCCTTACCTTCATCACACCCTTATCCTTCCTAGCAACATCTACCCAAGGTTTTATTTAGGTCCTCTGACCGGGTGTTAGGATGTCATCACTGTCCGATGCCTCTCCCGGCCTTTTACAGGATTCCCCCGACACCTCCATATCATCCCCATCCTCCTTTCTGTGGACATCCACATCCACCTCCTAAACTTGCAGTTGG
Source organism: Cherax destructor (assembly GCA_009830355.1). Classification (NCBI taxonomy): domain Eukaryota; kingdom Metazoa; phylum Arthropoda; class Malacostraca; order Decapoda; family Parastacidae; genus Cherax; species Cherax destructor. Next base: position 7,117 of record WNWK01006820.1, read on the forward strand.
GACACCTTGACACCCTCCCCCTCCCTATCCCCAGCAAGACACACCACAGGCTCCCCCATCTCCACAGCTCGGTTCTCCACCAGAGGATCATCCATGATTTCATGCAGTACTGCATGCAAAGGCTCAGGCAAGCCTAAATCCAGCTCCTCAAGGCTGGCCGTCTCTGCAGGTTGCACCACTTCTTCCACCTGCGATGCAGACCAGATGGAAGTGTGTGAACCCTTTCCTCCTCTCGATCCACAATTTCACTCCATGTGCCCATCGCCACCACGTCTATGTCCTCTCTCCTCACAGTTTCTTGCACCTCGGTCTCCACTGTCTCCACACTTCGTCCCTCATCACGTCATGGTACTTGTTGTATCATCCGTTTGTCACATACCACCACCACATGACCATAGGCGCCACATATCCAACACTTTCACTGCTGTCCAGCATAAGTAATGTAGACCTGTACTCGGACTCTGTCCAACACCACATACGATGGGATTTGCTGCCTCAGCATCATCTTGAGGAAAAGGCCCCTCAGGCAGCCCAGCATAAGGCTCATCAGACCAGCTGCCCACCGAGGCTACGTGTATGACACCAAATTGGGCGAAGGTGTCACGTATGTCTACCTCATCAGCCTCAAAAGGAACATTACACACTCTCACTCACGTATAGTGCTTCGACACAACACCAAGTCGAACCTCCAATCCAGAGCGCACAGTCATCCTCACTTCCTGATATTTATCAACCGTCTACTCGTATGCACTGGCGACAGAAAACTTAACAAACACTCTCGATGCACCATTGTGGGATATTCCATAAAGCTCTTCATTCGAGATGCAGTATGTATCACTGTATCACGCAGAATCGCTGGGATCAATCCGGCCGCATTAGTGGGGTAAATCGCCCCATCAGCACCTCCACACAGACAGTATGCACCCATCGCCAGCTCCTCTCTGCCAAGTTGTGGAAAACCAGAAGTATATGCAACGACCACCAGGGGTCAGAGCGCTCATACCCTCTCGCCACAAGAGCTGAACAGGCACTGTTAGAAGCATCCTGATAAAGACTGCACCCCAACAACTTGTTGGTGGTGTCTACAGAGTTGGTTGCAACAGTTGCAGCCTCTCATATTTGGGACAAACTGGAAAGTCATTGGAGGTGAGAATGTCCCAGCACCATTATTCGATACGTACAGCACAGGAGTCGAACGTGATTTTCAACCATATTAGAGCTTGTAATAACCCGGCAAATTGGCGGGAAGCAAGAGTCATCTTCCCTTGTTCCTCCTGACTTGAAAAGAATATTGTAGAATCGGCAGTTATTAAGTAAGATAGGCAGTCATTATACAATATTAGTGATGGGCTGTTCAAATTAGATGCGTTTTTAGTTGAGGCAATAGTACACAGTCTAAAATTGGGCTCTTATTCAAATGCATCAGACTGTCTTAAATGTAGTGCCACACCGAGGAATTAGGGGATATTTTTTCCTGCACTTTCTGAAGGTTGAACAAAAGTTTGACTCAGAATTATGTGGGATGAATATCTGTGGCCGTCTTTCTTGTTATTGCAGATCTCTCCCTCCCCCCTTTTAATGAGTTTATTTTAATGAGCCCCGTTTTCTTCACATAACTTTTAGAAGTCTCCCCTATATAGGGTACCGTTTTCTCTTGTAATTTAAATGGACACATTGTCCTGTGGAGGATATAATTGTCAGTGTCATCTATATCACTGACAATATATTTATATATTTAAAGTTATTGATGTCATAGCGGAATGTGATCGATTTTTTTATTATTGCAACGTTAATTTCGTTTAGGCTATTGCAATATCAATGCTCGTGGGACTTTTTCTAATGCTCTAATATTCCTCTTTCTGGCTATGGGCACTGTTGTGCCTCAGGGCACATCCGGTGCCCTCTCCTTCCTTCCTTCCTTACTCGCTCACTCCAGTAAAAGCGGTCCTCTGGGAACGTTATTTGCTTGGACATCCTCCTCTTTTCTGCAATTTTGCAAGCTCCTGATGATGTGTTGATTTGCAACACGAAAGGCCTAGAGCTATCATTCTACTCCCCGTGGTTGTTTTGCATCTTGTATCGCTTAGTTTGCGATATTTGCTTAATATGAATACCACTTGCCAAATCTTAGTCCAGTTCTCTAGACTTTTACCTTCCTCTGCCTTTGCGAATTCCTCTTACAAATCTGTACTTTTTAAGGCCCACAAAGCTTCCTAAAAATTAGTATTTTTACGAGAATGCCTCAGTGAACAGGTATTACCGAAATCCCTTCTACAAAACAGGTTGGTTAATCTCATTTTGATCACCTCCACAGGTTAGTGATTACTAAGGAAAATGTTATTTATTGGAGTTAGAAAAGCCAACAAATATATATATACTATATATATATGTCGTGCCGATTAGGTAAGTTAGTTAGTTCAGACTCTCAGGTAAGGACCCACTAGGGGCGAGGGGAAAGTGGGGACAGAAGAAGAATAGCCGGTGAGAGGAAGAACTGAAGTAGAAGAGAAAGAGTCAGGACTAAACCCAACAGTCTAACTACTTTGATTAGGTAAAACTTGCGATTTTGGCTTAAATAGCAACGCTCTTCTTGCCATATAAGACAAGCGAAAATTTGTGTATGCAATAATTTCGCAAAATCATTCTGAACCTAACGAAAAAATATATTTCATTGTTTCTTTATTATTAAATTAATGTTAACGTATCCAAAATATATTTAGTTAGGTTAGGCTAAATTAAATTGCGCTTGTTGTAATAAGGTTAGGTAGGTTTTCAAAGTTTCTCTTGGTACAAAATTATAAATTCTTACATTAACATAAATGAAAAAATATATCTTTAAACGTATAAGAGAAAATTTTAGAAAGGACTTAATTTTAGATGAGTTCTTGCTAATTGACCAGTTTACCTAATCGGCACGACATATATATATATATATATATATATATATATATATATATATATATATATATATATATATATATATATATATATATATATATATATATATATATATATATATATATATACGCACACACACACACATGGAGCAATGAGAAAGTAGACCTACTAGCGACTAGCGAAGAGGTAGGAGCCAGGAGCTGTGAATCGATCCATGCAACCATAAATACGTGAGCGTACACACACACACTCACACACACACACACACACATGCGCACAAAGGGAACGACGCCCCCCACACAAGTGCCATAGACAAAGGGCCTCTCTCCCACACACAGTTTTGTATTGTTGTATTTTTGGCTGATTTTAGATTCGTGCTCTCATTGTTTTTGAAGCTGCATAAATATCGCCTAGTGACGCTGGTGTTGCAGCAATTTGATGTCTGCTGCTGTTATTGTTACTATAGATTTTAATTTAACTACTCCTACTATCCTTCCTGTAGTTAATATAGATGCTTGCGTGGCCGCTGCTTCTGCTGGAAATGATGTCGCGACTCTTTTATTCTTTACAAGCATTGCTTTTGTTTCTGGATAACTTTTATCGTTTCTGCCGCAGTTACTGCTGTTGCTACTGGGGTTGCATGGAGGCTGCATGTTGCAACTGCTACATGCAGTTGCCACATGTTGACAAGCCGTTATCTTGATGATAACAGGAATGTTTGTTAATGTGAAATCTGCGCTTTGTGTACTAACAAAGTTTGCATTTGTTATTGCTGCCATCTTATTAGGTTTATATTAACAAACGTCAACTCTACAAGCTTAGCTGGTATCGGGCTTCAGCCCATTTCAAAGCCCAGTCCTGTCTTATGTATACTGCTATCCTCTGGGATGCGACCCACAACAGTCTACTGCTAGGTAAACATGGTTCGGTACCCATGCCGGGTACCGAACCAAGGGCGCTCAACATGTGAGCTGAGTTTAAGCCACTGAGGTTTAAGCTAATTGTTTTTTACTGCTGATGTTATGTTATTCATGCTATTTTTGAAGAAGTTACCTTATGCTCATTATTAACTAATAAAATGGATAGGACACTATAGAAGTTTCTGACCTTTCTATATATTTTGCTTTCCTTACTTTCTTATTTTTTTCGAGTTTGATTTGTTTATCTTTTGAATCCCTCTACGAATTCGCTTCTAACTAAAAACATTAAGGTCAAAATTATATTTTGTAATGAGCTGATTTGGTGACACCAGCTTCGGGGTAGTGTCGGGTGACCACCCTACCCCTGAAGCTGTGTAGTTACCGATGATCCTGCATGTTTGTCCTAAGATCCATTTTGTGTGATTTTGTTTTTATATTTAAGTCTGCATAAAATCGTAGAGAGGATGAAGAGCCTCGCACTATATGAAATGCGTTTGTATTAGAGTAATATTGTATAATGAGTGAATTTTATGTTATTGTGGCCTAATCCTTCTTGACTGTGGCTTTGACGGCATCTGTACTAATGTAACTTACAAACAGCACAATCCACGCAGTGCTGAAGCACTCGTACAAAATACACTAAATTATTACATTTAAAAATTATTGTATTGTGTACGAATGTTTCAGTGTATATTGTAGTATACACACAAAACCCGCACATATAAAAAGAGAGGAGCTTACGACGACGTTTCGGTCCGACTTGGACCATTTACAAAGTCACACTAACACACACAACACGCCCCCGGTGGCCCAGTGGTAAAGCTCTTGCTTCACGCACGGAGGGGCCGGGTTCAATTCCCGGTGGGGCAGAAACATTTCGAAGTGTTTCCTTACACACACATACACACACATACATACAACAGGCCTAGTGTCTAATTGACATGTGCCTAGGACAAAATGGTAACTAACACAGAACAGGTAGAAGGGGTATTTATAGGCAGGCAGACAGGGGAGGGTACAAGAAAGTGGTGGAGGGGTAATGGAGGTAGTAGTGGTAGTAGTAGTAGTTACCCCTCCACCACTTTCTTGTGCCCTCCCCTGTCTGCCTGCCTATAAATACCCCTTCTACCTGTTCTTTGTGTTAGTAGAATAAAAAGTAGTTAGACTGTTGGGTTTAGTCCTGACTCTTTCTCTTCTACTTCAGCTCTTCCTCTCACCGGCCATTCTTCGTCTGTCCCCACTTCCCCCTCGCCCCTAGTGGGTCCTTACCTGAGAGTCTGAACTAACTAACTAACTTTGTGTTAGTGTGACTTTGTAAATGGTCCAAGTCGGACCGAAACGTCGTCGTAAGCCTCTCTTTATATGTCGGGTTGTTGTGTATTGTTCCAGTACGGTATTGTGCCTTTAGTATATGTATATTGTAGTGATTTTAAGTTACACTAATGCACTCACAAACAATATCATTCACAGTATACTGAAGTAGAGGCAGGATCCATACATAGCTTTAAGAAGAGTTAAGATAAGAATCTTTGAGACTGGAGAGAATGGACTTATTAGCGACCAACGAAGAGGCGGGTCCGGGAGCTGTGACTTGACCCATGCAACCACATATAGGTGAATACGGAAGGAAGGAATACGAACGAAGGAAATGGGGAAAATTGTATAATAAGAACAGTGAAAAGCAGAGGTGTCAACAATCTGGTCCAAAATACTTCAAACTATTTCCAGCAGATTTAAAAAAATATATTGCCGAAGCATAGACAGTTTTTCAAGAGAAAACTGGATAACTTCCTCTCCCATAGTCAATAAGTTATGTATGTCTGTCAACTCCTAGCAGCAACAACTTAGCTGATCAAAATAATCCACAAAGAAGCTTGGTGTCCATCCGGGCTGGGTGGGCATAGCAATTCTAGAGGCTGGTCTCAGGCACGAGGTACCATATAAACATTACAGAGAACAGTACCCAGCCTGAAGCCAATGAAGGGCTTTTCTTCCAATGAATTAGAGCTATCTTCCCCATCTTTGACTCAAACTGATTACCTATTTTTCCACAGGCGTTGTTGAACGCTTGTAATTCTGTACACCGTTAACTCTTTCAGCCGCTTTCTCTCTATATAGTTGTAACATTTACACTTCATTATATTATGTACAGACTTGCAGTGTTGTGTACACCTCTCACTTTGGGTACACTGCAAGTCTCAATAAATTCCTGCCTTGTGTTGTAACTGTTTTGTCTACAGACACTTCTGCAAATAGTTACGATTGCTTATTACTGTGCCTCTAAAACTAAGTGCGCATCTATAACTCTCAATGGGCAACAGAGAACAATATGATGTTCAATGAAGACAATTCCAACTACTCCGTTATGGAAAACTGGAGGAAATAATAGCTAGGACTGAGTATATTTCAAACTCTAATCACACAATAGAGCGGAAAAGTAATGTGAAGCAGTAACAGCATCGTTGATCAGGCCCTGATTCACCGGGAGGCCTGGTCATAGACCGTGCCGCGGGGACGTCGATCCCCTGAATGCTCTCCAGGTAGACTCCAGGTAGCTATATACACTCGTAATTTTGTACTCCCATAACTCCTTGTACACTTGTAATTTTGTACTCTCATAACTCTTTGTACACTAGTAACTCTTTTTCACTTGAAACTTTGTATACCTATAGCTGTAAAATAGCTATATACGTCTGGAGTCTGTACACTATACCCGTAATTGTATACACCTGCAACTATTATTATTATTATTATTATAAGTGAATGTGTAAAAACATATAGCTGTACACATCTGTAACTTTGAACACCTATAAATGAGTATACATGCAACTGTTACATACGTAATCCGTTCCCGGCAGTTCGAGTCTATCGTTGAAAACCTATGACTGACGACATGAGATCTATTGACATACGCTGGTGGAAAGATAAATGATCCTCGAATTTCATGGTAAATAATTGTTCTTAGCTGAAGTGTCTACATTGATAATACACCGAGTTGTAACAACTCTGTCATCCTTGATGAATTTGAGAAAACCAGGATGGCTGAGAGTGTCGTTCCTGATCATCCGTGAACACTATAACATATGAAGAACGACATGAATTTTAAGAATTTTAATCAAATTTATTGCTTGCATATTTTTCTGGGTAAAGCAATCCACTTTCTGTACTCACCAAATCGTAATAACACGACTGCAAACAAACCAAGTCACGAGTGGGGGTTAGAACCCATGGAAAGTGAGTCGTAAAACTCCAGGCCAGTGCATAAGCCACTGGGCCAGCCATGGGTTCAAACCACAACCGTACCCATGGTTCACCTCCTGTACTTTCATACTGATAGGGATGTCACTTGGTTATTAGATCTTCCACAAGGCTGTTGACGTAGCCTTCAACAGTTGAAATATGAAGTGGCTGTGCGGTTTATGCGAAGCATATTTTTTTTTATTATATTTTATCTTATATTTATAGATTTTCCGTTACAGCTTAACATATCCTAGCCTAACCTTACTAAACCCAACCTAACCCAGCCTAACCTAACCTAACCTAACCTAATCTAACCTAACATATCCTAACCTAATCTAACCTACTAATTTAACATAACCTAGAAATGGGTTGGAAACCCTATGTGAAAGTATGACATAGTTATTAGGACGAGTTTAGAGGTGCCTAATCAAGAGCGTATCTCCATATGCATGCCTGAAATTGAGCCTTCTTCGCTTTTACAGCAATCGGAAGTAACGTTTTAAGCTTTGGAAAGAGACCTGCATTTTAAGCCCTGTCCTTGAGAGCTAAACCTTGCAACGGATATCTGACAATATTTTACCAGCCTCACACTTCTGACCATCGGATATATCAACAAAGGTTCTTGATTCGTGAATTACATCTTGTTTGTCTCCAGAGGGTTTCCTAAACTTTTGAACTCATCTCCAACTTCAAGAGCCTTTATAGCCTTAGTATTACCTGTGCCACAAAGCTTCCTCAGTATCACAGACAATGAACACATGAGTTAACTGTTGTGAAGCTGTATGTCTAAGTTTAGTGAATGTGGCACCTAGTTTAACTGATGAACGTTAGCTGATATGTGGGCTCCATTAAAACTCTTGTGGTGATCTGTCTGTGCAAAATAATAAACTAACATGACAGAGGCATCATTGTCATCACTGATAACTATGATACTCTTATATTCGAGAGTTGCCTATGATATCACTTAGTTTGGAATGATTATATCAGAATATGATAATATAAGCTTCCTTACGTATGGCCATCAAGTCGTGCCTCTGGATGCCTAACCCACTGCACATCTTTACAGGTGTAGACGATCTCCTGTTAAACACTGGACTGCTAAAATTGTTACTGTTCCGATGTCGGAAATGCAGAAGTCAGAAGTTTATCATATATCCGATCAGTCAACTGTGTCTTGTTTCTCGTGGTAGCTAGCACAGCCAGTTGAGATGGAAGCGTGTAAATGCAGATTATGTTCATTAAAAACCTGACTTGCATGATCAAATCTAGTACCACTTTTTGATACTCCACTCAAGGTCATGCAAAATTCGAAGCTACGTTTTTTCACAACCCTTACTTATCCAATGAACTGACGGAAGAATAGCACATCCATCAGTGACAATGACCTTAACAGCAAGATACTGGAGTACTGGTGCCTTAACATCTTATGTCTTGAACCTTTTAATTTTCACATTATTTTATAATAATAATAATAATAATAATAATAATAATAATAATAATAATAATAATAATAATAATAATAATAATATTCTTATTTATTACAAGTACATGTACAAGGTATACAGTCCTAGCTGACATCAATGACATACTACTATATAGAAAGCCGCTTGTTATGCAGAGCATTTCGGGTAAATTAGGTCAGTTTTGTCCCAGGATGCGACCCACACCAGTCGACTAACACCCAGGTACCCATTTTACTGATGGGAAACATAGACAACCGGTGTAAGGAAACACGTCCGATGTTTCCACCCTTTCGCTGGGAATCGAACCCGGACCCTCACCGTATGAAGCGAGAGCTTTTGCCACCAGGCCATCATTAATAATGTCAAGATCTGGGTTATTTTACCTTTATTGTTGAAGAAAGATTTTCATAACAAGTTATCTGCAATGGCTTGTACCAGTATCTGATGAACGAATAACTCTCAGTGACTCAGTCACAGCTGCTGAGGCTTTACATGGCTAAATTTCATATTGGAGAGGATGAAACTAGGCTCTTGGAGTTGTTTAATTAGGTATTTCTACTGAAGCATAACACTGTGGAGTGGTGTTGTACAGTTTGTGACTCCATTTTGTGATGATATTCTCAAATGCTATTGAAGGCAATATGCTTCTGAGATTCTCTGAAAGATTTAGTGAAAGTGAGTGACATGTGACATTGACAGTATGAATGCAGGTCTTTGTGGCTAAACGAACGGTATATCAGTGTATTGGCCACTAAATCTCTACACCATCGCAGGATTTTTGTTTTTTGCTAACGTCCCCGACATTGACATCATTGTATATGAATGGTCTTGAACAACTCTGAGCCTGGACTGACCTACAACAAGAAATCACAATAATTTGTCATAAAAAGCTTCATATATTCGACGTTCATTATAATCTTATGATGAATAGAATTTATGCATCTCAATCGAAGTCCAAATCTTTGGTTTATCACTGCTAGTGTCTTCTAAAATTTTGCTTGCTGTCTTCTTCCAGTCATGAATGTCTTTAGAAAGCAGACGTGGTAACAGGAATCTCCTGTTTTGTAGAGACTTTCAGAAAAGAATTTTTGAAAGACATCTCGGTTCTTGTATCCATCGGAAAAAATGCAATTAAATTTTAAATCATTTAAACTTCGAATAGTGATTATTTTTTTTTTTTTTTTTTTTTTATCTGTAGGTTTCTTTTTTTTTACTTTCGTTTTACTTTCCTGGTCTGGCGTTGTTTACGTACTTTTGAACTATGTGTGACGATATAGTTTTTTGTTTCATTTAACTATAATGGTTTCAGTATCATTAGATGATTGTTGTAGTTCCTGGTGACTGTTGTCTCCTGGATGAGCTGCAATAATGGTTCTGATGCGAAATCATTATGTAATCAAGTTTTCTGATTCATTGCCACGCTTGTAAAAGCACTCTGAAAATATCATTCGTTATTTTTTCTAAAAACAAGAAACAGTTACGTTACTATCTTCCAAAAAGTGCGTTTGAATATCTTGCTTTACTCCATTTCTGAAAAAAACGTAAAAACTATAAGAATGTTTGTGTTCGGAATTGAAGCAAAATTTGTCGTCCAGCAACAACTTAATTAAACCGTCATAATCATCCTGCATTCTATAATTTTGACTCTTCTAATTATGATAAAAGCCAAAAATTTGGTCTCTTTGAAATAAAAAATAAAATATGTGAAACTTATTTAATTAAAATGCTTAGTAGTCGCGCTGAAATATTTGTCTTTATGAACTGAAAAATGATCAGTGACCTTGGCAGTAATTTCCGTTTTTTTTTAATTCTTCAGTCTGTTGAAAACAATTTTGCGCCACAAAATTTTAGGTTCAGCAAAATCATGGGATTGGCAGCTAAACTAATAAAAAAACCTGGTACAAATATATGCGCACAATCTCTCTCTCTCTCTCTCTATCTATCTCTCTTTCATTACGCAATAGTTTTACGGAGTTAGGTTAAGAGTTATACCTTTATTTGCTAGTTAACAGCTGTTACGAGCATCAGTTCATTTGAAAGTCTTTTTATTGTCATGATACAAACCAATAGGGAAATGGATGAAGTTGCAGTCATTATAAGAATATTTGTAAATATACATATTTTTTATTTTTTCAACAAGTCGGCCGTCTCCCACCGATGCAGGGTGACCCAAAAAGAAAGAAAATACCTATATATATATATATATATATATATATATATATATATATATATATATATATATATATATTATATCAACATAGATAACAACTCAGAGCTACATCTCAAATACTTCGTCCAGCTCCCCGGCAGTGGGCCGCATGCCCAGAATGCTGCAGGCATTTTCCCTCTGGATCGCAACACTGAGTCTCTGAAAGAGGAAGCTGGCCGCCCTGTGGTCCTTGGTTTCTATGATGAGTTTTTCACCCAGCTCTTTGAGAAACTTTAGAGCACACTTGCCCCATGCTCCAAGGGTCTCCGACCCTCTTGGGATGAAGTTATAGCATATTTGCTATAACTTCATATTTGCGAGTCTTCTGGGTCTCCCTGTGGCTGGCAGCTCCACCCCCTTCGGCTACGGAGTATGGCAAGTAGGTGTCTGCCATTGTGGCAGCACAGGTGTAGTCCTAAGCAATCTGCTGACCATCCTTCCAGGGTAGCATAGTCTCTCCATCAGGACACTTTTGACTTCCATCAGACCTCTGCACTTGGGGTTCTCGTTGAGCTGGGCAACGGGCTGTGGCGAGGCTTCTCTTTATGATGTCATTGACCTCCTCCTGTCTAGCATACTTCCCTTCTGATATGTGACACACGAGACCATGAAGTCCGAATTGACCAGCCGTCGCCCTGCCGCAAATACACCTATGTTCGGTGAGTATGGGGGCGGCTAGGCGAAGCGCAACACCAATCCGAATGGCCTGTGGGTCGAGTCGAGTCCCCAGAGAGGAATTGGGAACAGCTGGAAAGAAATCTCCTGAGTGTGGTGCCTTCACCGCTAGGAGACGAGCTTTGTCCTTTCCTGAAGCGTTGGTGAGCATTGTGTTGGCATTTTTTTCCATGATCGGTTTGTCCCAGTGGGACTCTTTGGGAGGAGCTGGTCTACTGGAGGAGTCTGCCAGGATGTCCCACCGCACGGCTGCTTCAGTGAACCTGGGGTCTTGACCTCCCACCACACCTCTCAAACGTTCAGGGACAATCTTCTTGACTAATCCACAGGAGGCCAAACACGATGACAGAATTGCAGGTAAAGCTACCTGCCTTGCTTTGCGCACCCTTATTACTCCCAGTCGCACTGGGAGGGTTGCCTGTTCCCATTGCCGATCCTCTAGTGACAGATTCAGTGTCTTCTTAAAGGTTGATCTCAGGTGTGCGCCATACTCGTCAAGTGTTGGGTTGTCAAAAGAGGTTGCGCACCTCACTGCCACGGGTGTCCTCAGATTACGAGAAAAACATGTAGCTTGGCTGCATGCGTGGTCTTTGAAGGATCGCTGGCCCAGTGATAAGGTGATGCATACATTGTGTTGTCTCTGGAGGCGGTACAATGTTCGTAGGGTCGAATCCTGGCCTGCCGCAGTTTGGTAAATGATTTAAAATCACTTGTTTCATGATTTCATTGATATATATATAGGAAGTGGACAAGAATTCTTCCTCCGTAAGCCGTGCGTGTCGTAAGAGGCGACTAAAATGCCGGAAGAAAGGGGCTAGTAACCCCTTCTCCTGTATACATTACTAAAGTTAAAAAGAGAAACTTTTGTTTTTCTTTTTGGGTCACCCTGCCTTGGTGGGATACAGCCGATTTGTTGAAAGAAGAAGATATATATATATATATATATATATATATATATATATGTATATATATATATGTTTTACCATCATCTGAGGACATGCGGCGGTGTGGGGGCCTCTGAGCTAATTTCTCCTTGTTTGGCGTACTAGCCCAACGAGCAGTGTTTTATATTATTGTAACCACGAACGAGTGGAATTGATCAATAACAACACTGCTACTAGCAATTTATTCGAACCCATGCTGATTTGGCCTGCCTCATGGAGAGCGAAAACATATGACGCTCTAACCCACAGGATCATGCAATCCTACAAGAATGACGCATCCAGCCAAGCTAGGTGTTTTACCGTCATCATGGGTTCGAATCCTTGGCTAGTTGCAGGGTTGTTATTGATCAATACCTCTCGCTCGTGGTTATTATAATACAAAATTCTGCTAGTTAGGCTTGTACCAAACAGAGAGGAGAATGAAATTAGCTCATAGGCACCCACACTACCGTATGTCCTCGAATGACTGTAAAACACCTAGCTTGGCTGGGTGCGTCATTCTTGTAGAATTGAGTGTTTCTGTGGGTAAAAGCATCATTTGTTTTCGCTCTCCATGTGGCGGGCCAAAGCAACATGGGTTCGAATCCTTGGCTAGTCGGAGTGTTGTTATTGATCAGTACCACTCGTTCATGGTTACAATAATATAAAATACTGCTCGTTGGGCTAGTACACCAAACGGGGAGGAGAATGAAATTAGCTCAGAGGCATCCACACCACCGTATGTCCTCGGATGACAGTAAAACACCTAGCTTGGCTGGGTGGTCATTCTTGTAGGATTGCGTGGTCCTGTGGGTTAGATAGTCATGTGTTTTCGTTATCTATGAGGCGGGCCAAAGCAGCATGGGTTCGAATCCTTGGCTAGTCGTAGGTTTTTTATTGATATATACATATATATATATATATATATATATATATATATATATATATATATATATATATATATATATATATATATATATAAGTAGTAGGCTTTAGTCTGTAGAACTCAAAATGGGGCAGTCCCCCAACCCCCACTTCGGTCGACCCCCTTCCGGTTATAATGATTTGAGGGGATGTTTATAAAAATGTGATTATGATATGTCTTAGTTGGAGTATTTTAGCTCATTTTAACTTAAAGAGAGGAAATATTGGGATTATGTCTTGTATAGGTTTTGTTGATGTCTCAGGTGTTAGTTGAAGGTGTCTTAGTTTTTTTTTTAATGTTCCATGACTTAGTTGAAGGTGTTCAAATGGATGCATGAGAGTGATTTTGAAGTGTTTTGATAGTATTCAATGATGTTTTGATGGTTAAGTTGTTAGGTTAGATGTTATTTTTTGTTACGTTAGATGTTGTTAGGTTAGGTTAGGTTGAATGTTATGTATTGTTTCGGGAGTATTCAAATGGTGTTTTGGGAGTATTCATTGTTGCTGTATGGGGTATTCAAAGGTGTTTTTGGCGGTGTTCAATGGTGATTGTGTTTTTGAAAGTGTGTTTTAGTGATTACTTTTTTGATGAATTAGTAAAAGCGGAAAAATATTGGGATGAGTGTACTTAGATAATGGTTTTGTCATCTTAAAAGTTGGTTATAGTGTTTTGAGGAAAGTTTGATGGTGTTTTGGTGGTGTTCAATAGTGTTTTTGGTGCATTCAATGGCGTTTTGGTGGTGTTCAATGGTGTTTTGGGGAATGTGTAAAAATGTGATCTTAGTGAAAGTATTCATAGGTTAAATGATCTTTTTTATGGATGAATTAGTAAAACGGGGAAAAATATTGGGATGAGTGTACTTAGATAGTGGTTTTGTCATCTTAAAAAGTTGGTTATAGTGTTTTGAGGGAAAGTTTGATGGTGTTTTGGTGGTGTTCAATAGTGTTTTTGGTGCATTCAATGGCGTTTTGGTGGTGTTCAATGGTGTTTTGGGGGAATGTGTAAAAAATGTGATCTTAGTGAAAGTATTCATAGGTTAAATGATCTTATTTTTTTGGATGAATTAGTAAAACTGGAAAAAAATTGAGACGAGTGATTTTGGGACGAGTGTAGTTTGGTGTATGAGTTAGAGGTGTTTTAAATGTTATTTAATAGTATTCAATGTCGTTTTCACAGTATTCAATTATGTTTTGGGGGTATTCAAATGATGTATAAGAGTGTTTTGGAGGTTTTCCAATGTATTTCTTGGTTATATTGAGTATAAAATGTGTGTATGTTCTGTGAGGCTGATGTGGCTTTGGGTGAATTAGTAAAACTGGAAAAATTGAGATGATTGATGGGGTAATGGGTGGTGTTTTTTTGTGTGTGTGTGTGTGTGTGTGTGTGTGTATGTGTGTGTGTGTGTGTGTGTGTATGTGTGTGTGTGTGTTTGTGTGTTTGTGTGTGTGTGTATGTGTGTGTGTGTGTGTGTGCACGTGCGCGTGTGTGTGTGAGGTAGAGAGAGAGAGAGCAGGTGAGGTCATGGCCTCAGGCGCTGGGGTGGGCCTGTGATGGGTGGGAGATGGGGTGTGTGTGGTAGAGAGCAGGTGAGGTCGTGACCTCAGGCGCTGGGGTGGATGAAACGTCTTAAAATTAGTTGAATTGGATCGTTTTCTGATGAAAATAGTAAAAATATTGTGAGTTATAAGTGGAAAATCTTCAAGTGGGTATTAAAACGACTGAAAATTAACGTATTACCTGAAAACATGGAAAATGTATCTTTTTACTCTGTTATTCGAAAATGTATATGTATTAATAAAATAAATAAATGAAAAATGTGTATTAGTGTTACCCTACAATAAATTCTTTTAACTTAAAAAGAGAGCCCCATAGGGGTTATACAAAACTTGATTCGAGGAAATACTGTGACGTCACTGACCACCAAGAGGGTGTGGGCGGGACTTTTGATGAATTAGTAAAACGAGTCTTTCGTTCTTTTTATTGAAATCGAGAAAATTTCTAGCCCATAGGGGTTACCATATCTCTGACTCTCCATAGAGGTCAAGTAAAAAATAACAGAAGTAATATTGAAAAATGAAAATTTGAAAAATGAAAAAAAAAAATCGAAAAAATCGAGGAGCGGGGCGATCCGCAGCAGAAGGCGCTGCAGAAGGCAGCTCGGGGCGGCTCGACGCGGAAGGGCGCGGGCAAGGCGCGGGGCGGCGGGCGCGGCGGGGTGGGGTTCGAGCGCACGGAAGGAGACCACTCAGGGATGAGGGTCTCAGGGGTGTGAGGGGAGGGGTGCGGTCGACCGGAAGTGGGGGTGACCGGAGGGTCGACCGGAAGTATGGGGGTTGGGTGGACCGCCGCCTACAGTAGTAGGCTTTTAGTCTGTAGAACTCAAAATGGCGGCAGTCCCCCAACCCCCACTTCCGTCGACCCCCTTCCGGTTATAATGATTTGAGGATGTTTATAAAAATGTGATTATGATATGTCTTAGTTGGAGTATTTTAGCTCATTTTAACTTAAAGAGAGGAAATATTGGGATTATGTCTTGTATAGGTTTTGTTGATGTCTCAGGTGTTAGTTGAAGGTGTCTTAGTTTTTTATAATGTTCCATGACTTAGTTGAAGGTGTTCAAATGATGCATAGAGTGATTTTGAAGTGTTTTGATAGTATTCAATGATGTTTTGATGGTTAAGTTGTTAGGTTAGATGTTATTTTTTGTTACGTTAGATGTTGTTAGGTTAGGTTAGGTTGAATGTTATGTATTGTTTCGGAGTATTCAAATGGTGTTTTGGGAGTATTCATTGTTGCTGTATGGGGTATTCAAAGGTGTTTTTTGGGGGTGTTCAATGGTGATTGTGTTTTTGAAAGTGTGTTTTAGTGATTACTTTTTTTGATGAATTAGTAAAACGGGGAAAAATATTGGGATGAGTGTACTTAGATAATGGTTTTGTCATCTTAAAAGTTGGTTATAGTGTTTTGAGGAAAGTTTGATGGTGTTTTGGTGGTGTTCAATAGTGTTTTTGGTGCATTCAATGGCGTTTTGGTGGTGTTCAATGGTGTTTTGGGGAATGTGTAAAAATGTGATCTTAGTGAAAGTATTCATAGGTTAAATGATCTTTTTTATGGATGAATTAGTAAAACGGGGAAAAATATTGGGATGAGTGTACTTAGATAGTGGTTTTGTCATCTTAAAAAGTTGGTTATAGTGTTTTGAGGAAAGTTTGATGGTGTTTTGGTGGTGTTCAATAGTGTTTTGGTGCATTCAATGGCGTTTTGGTGGTGTTCAATGGTGTTTTGGGGAATGTGTAAAAATGTGATCTTAGTGAAAGTATTCATAGGTTAAATGATCTTATTTTTTGGATGAATTAGTAAAACTGGAAAAAATTGAGACAGTGATTTTGGGACGAGTGTAGTTTGGTGTATGAGTTAGAGGTGTTTTAAATGTTATTTGATAGTATTCAATGTCGTTTTCACAGTATTCAATGATGTTTTGGGGGTATTCAAATGATGTATAAGAGTGTTTTGGAGGTGTTCCAATGTATTTCTTGGTTATATTGAGTATAAAATGTGTGTATGTTCTGTGGAGGCTGATGTGGCTTTTTGGGTGAATTAGTAAAACTGGAAAAAATTGAGATGAGTGATGGGGTAATGGGTGGTGTTTTTTTTTTTTTTTGTGTGTGTGTGTGTGTGTGTGTGTGTGTATGTGTGTGTGTGTGTGTGTGTGTATGTGTGTGTGTGTGTGTGTGTGTGTGTGTGTGTGTGTATGTGTGTGTGTGTGTGTGTGCACGTGCGCGTGTGTGTGTGAGGTAGAGAGAGAGAGAGCAGGTGAGGTCATGGCCTCAGGCGCTGGGGTGGGCCTGTGATGGGTGGGAGATGGGGTGTGTGTGGTAGAGAGCAGGTGAGGTCGTGACCTCAGGCGCTGGGGTGGATGAAACGTCTTAAAAATTAGTTGAATTGGATCGTTTTCTGATGAAAATAGTAAAAAATATTGTGAGTTATAAGTGGAAAATCTTCAAGTGGGTATTAAAACGACTGAAAATTAACGTATTACCTGAAAACATGGAAAATGTATCTTTTTACTCTGTTATTCGAAAATGTATATGTATTAATAAAATAAATAAATGAAAAATGTGTATTAGTGTTACCCTACAATAAATTCTTTTAACTTAAAAAAAGAGAGCCCCATAGGGGGTTATACAAAAACTTGATTCGAGGAAATACTGTGACGTCACTGACCACCAAGAGGGTGTGGGCGGGACTTTTTGATGAATTAGTAAAAACGAGTCTTTTCGTTCTTTTTTTATTGAAATCGAGAAAATTTCTAGCCCATAGGGGGTTACCATATCTCTGACTCTCCATAGAGGTCAAGTAAAAAATAACAGAAGTAATATTGAAAAAATGAAAAATTTGAAAAAATGAAAAAAAAAAAAATCGAAAAAATCGAGGAGCGGGGGCGATCCGCAGCAGAAGGCGCTGCAGAAGGCAGCTCGGGGCGGCTCGACGCGGAAGGGCGCGGGGCAAGGCGCGGGGCGGGCGGGCGCGGCGGGGTGGGGGTTCGAGCGCACGGAAGGAGACCACTCAGGGATGAGGGTCTCAGGGGGTGTGAGGGGGGGGGAGGGGTGCGGGTCGACCGGAAGTGGGGGTGACCGGAAGGGGGTCGACCGGAAGTATGGGGGTTGGGGTGGACCGCCGCCATTTTGAGTTCTACAGACTAAAAGCCTACTACTTATATAACAAACAAACAAACAAACAAATTTTATTTCATTGCAGATTACATGGGTATCGGAAGTTACAATGTAAATTGAGTGCAAGGAGAGCCACTGACATGCCATGGCATTAGGGGCAGCTTATTCTAGTCCTTAAAAACTATGTACTTAATATTAGAGAAATTTATTGAGTTTATTCTAGTTAAAAATTATTTTCAAAATTACAATATGATGAAATTTTACTGTTTAAATTGTTATATAATGATATTAGATCTTAGATTGTTACAGGTGTTAAGATTCTTGAATGATAATATGGAATTGAGATTATCTTAAGGAAAATAACATTGAGCATTTTGACATTAACTTATAATATGAGTAGGGGTAACATAATAGTAACATATTATTAAAAATTGAGATTATCGTATAGGAAAGTAACAATGAGCATTTTTCAAAGTAGTTTATAGTATGATCATTTAGGTTTGGGTGAGTAGGTGGTTTTTGAGTTGAGTCTTAAATTGATTTTCAGACAAGATTATCTTAATTTTTACTGTTAATGAATTCCAGATTCTGGGGCCCTTTATGTGCATAGAATTTTTACATAGGTTGATATGAACACGGGGTATATCAAAAAGTGATCTGTGTCGTGTGTTGTGGTCATGGGTCCTATTAAAGTTGGTGAGGAGATATATATGTCGTGCCGATTAGGTAAGTTCAGACTCTCCGGTAAGGACCCACTGATTAGGTAAAACTTGCGATTCTGGCTTAAATAGCAACGCTCTTCTTGCCATATAAGACAAGCGAAAATTTGTGTATGCAATAATTTCGTTAAAATCATTCTGAACCTAAAGGAAAAAATATATTTCATTGTGTTTGTTTATTATTAAATTATTGTTAACGTATCTAAAATATATTTAGTTGGGTTAGGCTAAATTAAATTGCGCTTGTTGTAATAAGGTTAGGTATGTTTTCAAAGTTTCTCTTGGTACAAAATTATAAGTTTTTACATTAACATAAATGAAAAAAAGAAATCTTTAAACGTATAAGAGAAAATTTTAGAAAGGACTTAATTTTAAATGAGTTCTTGCTAATTGACCAGTTTTACCTAATCGGCACGACAGGTGGTGTAGCAGCACACACACACACACACACAGAGGAATTGCGAGATGCAGGGTACAGGGAGTGTAGCAGCACACACACACAGTGTGTGTGCAAGATGCAGGGTACAGGTGGTGTAGGAGCACACACACAGAGGGAGTGCGTGATGCAGGGTACAGGTGGTGTAGCAGCACACGCTCACAGATAGATTTTGGGATGCAGGGTACAGGTGGTGTTGCAGGGTACAGGTGGTTTTGCAGGGTACAGGTGGTGAAGCAGGGTACAGGTGGAGATGCAGGGTACAGGTGGTGATGCAGGGTACAGGTGGTGATGCAGGGTACAGGTGGTGTTGCAGGGTACAGGTGGTGTTGCAGGGTACAGGTGGTGAAGCAGGATACAGGTGGAGATGCAGGGTACAGGTGGTGTTACAGGGTACAGGTGGTGTTACAGGGTACAGGTGGTGTTGCAGGGTACAGGTGGTGTTGCAGGGTACAGGTGGTGTTGCAGGGTAAAGGTGGTGTTGCAGGGTACAGGTGGTGTTGCAGGGACAGGTGGCGTTGCAGGGCACAGATGGTGTTGTAGGGACAGGTGGTGTAGCAGGGTACAGGTGGTGCAGTACACACACTCACAGAGAGAGTTGCGATGCAGGGTACAGGTGGTGATGCAGAGTACAGGTGGTGTTGCAGGGACAGGTGGTGTTGCAGGGACAGGTGGTGAAGCAGGGTACAGGTGGAGATGTAGGGAAAGGTGGGTTGCAGGGTACATGTGGTGTTCAAGGGTACAGGTGGTGTTGCAGGGCACAGGTGGAGAAGCAGGGTACAGGTGGAGATGCAGGGTACATCTAGTGATGCAGGGACAGGTGGTGTTGCAGGGACAGGTGGTGTTGCAGGGACAGGTGGTGTTGCAGGGCACAGGTGGTGTTGCAGGGACAGGTGGTGTCTGCAGGGCACAGGTGGTGTTGCAGGGCACAGATGATGTTGTAGGGCACAGGTGGTGTTGCAGGGTACAGGTGGTGTTGCAGGGCACAGGTGGTGTTGCAGGGCACAGATGATGTTGTAGGGTACAGGTGGTGTTGCAGGGACAGGTGGTGTTGCAGGGCACAGGTGGTGTTGCAGGGTACAGATGGTGTTGTAGGGTACAGGTGGTGTTGCAGGGACAGTGGTGCAGCAGCACACACTCACAGAGAGAGTTGCGATGCAGAGTACAGGTGGTGATGCAGAGTACAGGTGATGTTGCAGGGTACAGGTGGTGTTGCAGGGTACAGGTGGTGAAGCAGGGTACAGGTGGAGATGCATGGTACAGGTGGTGTTGCAGGGTACAGGTGGTGAAGCAGGGTATAGGTGGAGATGCAGGGTACATTTGGTGATGCAGGGTACAGGTGGTGTTGCAGGGTACAGGTGGTGAAGCAGGGTACAGGTGGAGATGCAGGATACAGATGGTGTTACAGGGTACAGGTGGTGTTGCAGGGTACAGGTGGTGTTGCAGGGTACAGGTGGTGTTGCAGGGTACAGGTGGTGTTGCAGGGTACAGATGATGTTGTAGGGTACAGGTGGTGTTGCAGGGTACAGGTGGTGTAGCAGCACACACTCACAGAGTTTGCGATGCAGGGTACAGGTGGTGATGCAGAGTACAGATGGTGTTGCAGGGTACAGGTGGTGTTGCAGGGTACAGGTCGTGAAGCAGGGTACAGGTGGAGATGCAGGGTACAGGTGGTGTTGCAGGGTACAGGTGGTGAAGCAGGGTGCAGGTGGAGATGCAGGGTACATTTATAGATGCAGGGTACAGGTGGTGTTGCAGGGTACAGGTGGTGTATCAGGGTACAGGTGGTGAAGCAGGATACAGGTGGAGATGCAGGATACAGGTGGTGTTACAGGGTACAGGTGGTGTTGCAGGGTACAGGTGGTGTTGCAGGGTACAAGTGGTGTTGCAGGGTACAGGTGGTGTTGCAGGGTACAGGTGGTGTTGCAGGGTACAGATGGTGTAGCAGCACACACTCCCAGAGAAAGTTTGCGATGCAGGGTACAGGTGGTGATGAAGGGTACAGGTGGTGATGCAGGGTACAGGTGGTGAAGCAGGGTACAGGTGGTATTGCAGGGTACAGGTGGTGAAGCAGGGTACAGGTGGAGATGCAGGGTACATTTGGTGATGCAGAATACAGGTGGTGTTGCATGGTACAGGTGGTGTTGCAGGGTACAGGTGGTGAAGCAGTATACAGGTGGAGATGCAGGATACAGGTGGTGTTGCAGGGTACAGGTGGTGTTGCAGGGCACAGGTGGTGTTGCAGGGTACAGGTGGTGTTGCAGGGTACAGGTGGTGTTGCAGGGTACAGGTGGTGTTGCAGGGTACAGATGGTGTAGCAGCACACACTCCCAGAGAACGTTTGCGATGCAGGGTACAGGTGTTGATGCAGGGTACAAGTGGTGAAGCAGGGTACAGGTGGTATTGCAGGGTACAGGTGGTGAAGCAGGGTACAGGTGGAGATGCAGGGTACATTTGGTGATGCAGAATACAGGTGGTGTTGCAGGGTACAGGTGGTGTTGCAGGGTGCAGGTGGTGAAGCAGGATACAGGTGGAGATGCAGGATACAGGTGGTGTTACAGGGACAGGTGGTGTTGCAGGGACGGGTGGTGTTGCAGGGCACAGGTGGTGTTGCAGGGTACAGGTGGTGTTGCAGGGACAGGTGGTGTTGCAGGGCACAGGTGGTGTGCAGGGACAGATGATGTTGTAGGGCACAGGTCAGGTTGCAGAGTACAGATGATGTTGTAGGGTACAGGTGGTGTTGCAGGGACAGGTGGTGTTGCAGGGTACAGGTGGTGAAGCAGTATACAGGTGGAGATGCAGGATACAGGTGGTTTTGCAGGGTACAGGTGGTGTTGCAGGGTACAGGTGGTGTTTCAGGCAGGTGGTGTTGCAGGGCACAGGTGGTGTTGCAGGGTACAGGTGGTGTTGCTGGGTACAGATGGTGTGCAGCAACACCCAGAGAAAGTTTGATGCAGGGTACAGGTGGTGATGCAGGGTACAGGTGGTGAAGCAGGGACAGGTGGTATTGCAGGGTACAGGTGGTGAAGCAGGATACAGGTGGAGATGCAGGGTACATTTGGTGATGCAGAGTACAGGTGGTGTTGCAGGGTACAGGTGGTGTTGCAGGGTACAGGTGGTGAAGCAGGATACAGGTGGAGATGCAGGATACAGGTGGTGTTACAGGGTACAGGTGGTGTTGCAGGGTACAGGTGGTGTTGCAGGGTACAGGTGGTGTTGCAGGGTACAGGTGGTGTTGCAGGGTACAGGTGGTGTTGCAGGGTACAGGTGGTGTTGTAGGGTACAGGTGGTGTTGCAGGGTACAGGTGGTGTTGCAGGGTACAGATGGTGTAGCAATGAAAGCTTATGTAATATTTCAGCTTTAGTGCAGAAGAGTTGTGGTCGCTCTACAATATTTTTTATTTATTTTTTCTTACATAAGAGAACTTTTTTTATGTTCGCAGTTATGAGAGGGAAGAGGAAATTCAACGAGGATTATGAACTAAAACTTGTAATTATAAAGCGTCATGAAGAAGCATTACATGACATAATAACTGGTGAGAAAGACATGAATGAGTCGTCAGTATTAATGGCAATTAAGAACAAAAATGAAATCCTCACACAAGGACTGGACACGACATCTTATATTACAACAATTATACATAGAAGTTCTGCAGAGTGTAATATGGACTGATGATTACAGTCACGACAAAATTTTATTAAGTAAGATGATAATTCAAGCAAAAACAACTCTTGTTGAACTACATTCAACAAAAAAATGACTCTTTTATCTTTTTATTTTAATCCATTTAATTTTTTAGTGCATATTAATTAGTATTTCTGGAGAGCTTACAGTAAAGAAATGATGCGTAATTATTTTATCACCCTCTCTGTAATGTAACTGTCTGTCTGGAACTCATTCACAATAACACGTTATAATGTTTTAAACAGCGAGGTTTTCCATAGCATGCAACTTTTGGCACCTATTAACCGGGCTATGCAAGGTATTCCTGTATATATATATATATATATATATATATATATATATATATATATATATATATATATATATATATATATATATATATATATATTCGTGCCGATTAGGTAAAACTTGCGATTTTGGCTTAAATGGCAACGCTCACCTTGCCATATAAGACAAGTGAAAATTTGTGTATGCAATAATTTCGCCAAAATCATTCTGAACATAACGAAAAAATATATTTCATTGTGTTTGTTTATTATTAAATTAATGTTAACGTATCTAAAATATATTTAGTTGGGTTAGGCTAAATTAAATTGCGCTTGTTGTAATAAGGTTAGGTAGGTTTTCAAAGTTTCTCTTGATACAAAATTATAAATTCTTACATTAACATAAATGAAAAAATATATCTTTAAACGTATAAGAGAAAATTTTAGAAAGGACCTAATTTTAGTTGTGTTCTTGCTAATTGACCGGTACGACATATATATATATATACGTATATATATATATATATATATATATATATATATATATATATATATATATATATATATATATATATATATATATATATAGTAGGTTGGTAGTCAGCAACCACCCAGGGAGGTACTACCGTCCTGCCAAGTGAGTGTAAAAAGGAAGCCTGTACGTATTTGTTTTACATGATGGTAGGATTGCTGGTGTCTTTTTTCTGTCTCATAAACTTGCAAGATTTCAGGTACGTCTTGCTATTTCTACTTACACTTAGGTCACACTACGCAAACATGTACACGTTTATGTATACACACTCATCTGAGTTTTCTTTGATTTTATCTTAATAGTTCTTGTTCTTATTGCTTTTCCTTTCATATCCATGGGGAAGTGGAATAAGAATCTTTCCTCCGTAAGCCATGCGTGTTGTAAAAGTCAACTAAAATGCCGGGAACAATGGGCTAGTAACCCCTTTTCCTGTATAGATTTACTAAAAAGAAAAAGAAGAAAACCCTCAAAGAGGGATGTTTGAATGTGCGTGGATGTTGCGCGAATGATAAGAAAGAGATGATTGTAGATGTTATGAATGAAAAGAAGCTGGATGTCCTGGCTTTAAGTGAGACAAAGCTAAAGGTGGTAGGAGAGTTTCATTGGGGAGAAATAAATAGGATTAGGTCAGGGGGTTTCAAATAGAGTTAGAGCTAAAGGAGTGGCAATAATGTTGAATAATCAGTTATGGCAGGTAAAGAGGGAATATAAATGTATAAATTCAAGGATTATGTGGAGTAAAATAAAGGTTGGATGTGAAAAGTGGGTTATAGTAAGTGTTTATGCACCTGGAGAAGAGAGAGATTTTGGGAAATGTTGAGTGAGTGTGTGGGGAGTTTTGAACCAAGTGAGAGAGTAATTGTGGTTTGGGATCTTAATGCTAAAGTGGGTAAAAATGTTGTGGAGGGAGTAGTAGGTAAATTTGGGGTGCCAGGGGTAAATGTAAATAGGGAACCATTAATTGAGCTATGTGTAAAAAGAGGTTTGGTAATAAGTAATACATATTTTATGAAAAAGAGGATAAATAAATATACAAGGTATGATATAGCACGTAAGGAAAGTAGTTTGTTAGATTTTATATTGGTGGATAAAAGGTTGATGGGTAGGCTTCAGGATGTACATGTTTATAGTGGGGCAACGGATATATCGGATCATTATTTAGTTGTAGCTACAGTTAGAGTAAAAGCTAGATGGGACAAAAAGAAAATGGCAACAGCAAGTAAGAGAGAGGTAAAAATGTATAAACTAAGGGAGGAGGAAGTTAGGGTGAGATATAAGCAACTATTGGCAGAAAGGTGGGCTAGTGCAAGTATGAGTAGTAGGGGGTTGAAGAGAGTTGGGATAGTTTTAAAAATGCAGTATTAGAATGTGGGGCAGAGGTTTGTGGCTATAGGAGGGTGGGTGCAGGAGGAAAGAGGAGTGAGTAGTGGAATGAAGAAGTAAAGGGTGTCATAAAAGAGAAAAAGGTATCTTATGAGAGGTTTTTACAGAACAGAAGTGTTAATAGAAGAGCAGAGTATATGGAGAGTAAAAGAAAGGTGAAGAGAGTGGTGAGAGAGTGCAAAAGAAGAGCAGATGAAAGAATTGGAAGGCTCTGTCAAGAAATTTTGCTGAAAACAAGAAAAAGTTTTGGAGTGAGATAAACAAGGTAAGAAAGCCTAGGGAACTAATGGATTTGTTAGTTAAAAACAGAGTAGGGGAGTTAATAGATGGGGAGCTAGAGGTATTAGATAGATGGCGGGAATATTTTGAGGAACTTTTAAATGTCGATGAAAAAAGGGAGGCGGTAATTTCATGTACTGGCCAGGGAGGTACAACATCGTTTAGGAGTGAAGAAGAGCAGGATGTGAGTGTGGGGGAGGTGCGTGAGGCATTACGTAGAATGAAAGGGGGTAAAGAAGCTGGAACTGACGGGATCATGACAGAAATGTTAAAAGCAGCAGGGGATATAGTGTTGGAGTGGTTGGTATTTTTGTTTAATAAATGTATGAAAGAGGGGAAGGTACCTAGGGATTGGCAGAGAGCATGTATAGTTCCTTTATATAAAGGGAAGGGGGATAAAAGAGAGTGTAAGAATTATAGGGGAATAAGTTCACTGAGTATACCAATTAGAGGTAAGACAGAGAGTAGGATTGCAGATGAGCAAGAAGGCTTTAGAGTGGGTAGGGGATGTGTAGATCAAGTGTTTACAGTGAAGGATATATGTGAACAGTATTTAGATAAAGGTGAGAAGTTTTCATTGCATTTATGGATTTAGAGGGCATATGATAGAGTGAATAGGGAGCAATGTGGCAAATGTTACAAGTGTATGGAATAGGTAGTAAGTTACTGAAGGCTGTAAAGAGTTTTTTATGAGGATAGTGAGGCTCAGGTTAGGGTGTGTAGGAGAGAGGGAGATTACTTCCCGGTAAAAGTAGGTCTTAGACAGGGATGTGTAATGTCGCCATGGTTGTTTAATATATTTATAGATGGGGTTGTAAAATAAGTAAATGCTAGGGTGTTGGGGAGAGGGGTGGGATTAAATTATAGGGAATTAAATGAAAAATGGGAGTTGACACAGTTACTTTTTGCTGATGATACTGTGCTTATAGGAGATTCTAAAGAAAAGTTGCAAAGGTTAGTGGACGAGTTTGGGAGGGAGTGTAAAGGTAGAAAGTTGAAAGTGAACATAGATAAGAGTAAGGTGATGAGGGTATCAAACGATTTAAATAAAGAAAAATTGGATATCACATTGGAGAGAGGGATTATGGAAGAAGTAAATGTTTTCAGATATTTGGGAGTTGACGTGTCAGCGGATGGGTTTATGAAGGATGAGGTTAACCATAGAATTGATGAAGGGAAAAAGGTGAGTGGTGCATTGAGGTATCTGTGGAGACAAAAAACGTTATCCATGGAGGCAAAAAAGGGAATGTACGAAAGTATAGTGGTACCAACACTCTTATATGGGTGTGAAGCATGGGTTGCAAATGCTGCAGGGAGGAGTAGGCAGGAGGCAGTGGAGATGTCCTGTCTAAGGGCAATGTGTGGTGTAAATATTATGCAGAAAATTCGGAATGTGGAAATTAGGAGGAGGTGTGGAGTTACTAAAAGAGGGGTTATTGAGGTGGTTTGGTCATTTAGAGAGAATGGATCAAAGTAGAATGACTTGGAGAGCGTATAAATCTGTAGGGGAAGGAAGGCGGGGTATGGGTCGTCCTTAAACGGTTGGAGGGAGGGGGTAAAGGAGGTTTTGTGGGCAAGGGGCTTGGACTTCCAGCAAGCATGTGTGAGCGTGTTAGATAGGAGTGAATGGAGACGAATGGTTTTTGGGACATGACGAGCTGTTGGAGTGTGAGCAGGGTAACATTTTGTGAAGGGATTCAGGGAAACCAGGTAATTGATTTAGTTGGACTTGAGTCCTGGAAATGGGAAGTACAATGCCTGCACTTTAAAGGAGGGGTCTGAGATAGTGACAGCTGGGAGGGACTATTCTCAGCTGTCGTATCTGAGCGCCTCTGCAAAGACAGTGATTATGTATGAGTGTGGTGAAAGTGTTGAATATGATGAAAGTATTTTCTTTTTGGTTATTTTCTTTCTTTTTGGGTCACCCTGCCTCGGTGGGAGACGGCCGACTTGTTGAAAAAAAAAAAATATATATATATATATATATATATATATATATATATATATATATATATATATATATATATATATATATATATATATATATATATATATATATATATATATATATATATATATATATATATATATATATATATATTATTATATATATATATATATATATATATATATATATATATATATATATATATATATATATATATATATTATATATATTTTTTATTCATGAAACAACCATGGAGGAGTCGAATGATAGCTCTAGGCCTTTCGAGTTGCAATCAACACATCACTAGGAGTTTGTAGTGTAACAGAAAAGAGTAGTTGCAAGCAAATACAATCACAGGAAGCATGTGGCATGCTACGAGTATTTTACATTTTATTCAAGTATGTTACATTTTATATTACATTTTATTCGAGTATGTTACATTTTATTTGGTGTATGTCACATTCCAATACAGGCTGCCTCCCTACCAGCGAACCAGGTGCTAAGGATTTAACGATCAGTAGGGTACCCGTCGTTAAATCTTTTTCTTGTTTCACGTTGCTTTTGCACACCAAAGCTGAAGCAACGTGGTTCACTTGTGCCAAGCGAACTGGTAGACATGCCTGGGCTGCTGGTTGAGCACGGTGCACTCTCTGGCTTCTGCTTTTGTCATCTTTTGTCACCGTGATGTACACTTATTTTCCACCACTATACATAATACATAAGTGTACATGTAAATAGTCCTATACTATTGCTGAGTTTTCTTTGCTCCACTTTAATCCCATTATGACCCGATTCACAGGCCATACTATACCTGTGTTCATAATATGGATGCCTGTCCAGGAGCTGGAGCTGGTCTTAGTATCGTTCAGATTGTCTCTGCTATCGCTTTCGGCATTGCGTGTCAGTCTTGCTATTGTGTGTATCCTGCAAGTCGTACTGTGCTATTGCTGATTGTTGCGTGCATTACTGCTGTGCAACACTTGCACAGCAGTAATGCACGCTGCTGTGCAGCGTTTGTTTATCAACTTGTCGGTTTTCTGAACTATTCGTCTACATCCTGTCTGACACAGCAACATCATGGGATCTTGATACAAACGAATTCTTCAACACTTGTCCAACCTTTGGACGAAGACCTACTTCGACCAGTGGATGGTACCACTATGACCCCGCCTCCTCCTGCTTCACCTCACCTGTCTACAGTATATAAGCAACCTCCATTGCCCTATGCTGTATCGACAATGAGGTGGATTATCTGTCGCAGACCGCAGATGTTCCACTGTAGAATTTTTATGGTCTGGAGAGCGACCCGTAGGACTCCATCCACTCCTGCTCGTCCATGGACTCCCTCGATGGAGTCATCATTTCCTGTCTCCTCTTGATTGTGGACTCGAAGACCCTGCCGAGATGTTCCTGCAATTTTGCTGACGACTTCGGGTCCAGCAGAACCAAGCTGAAAAGGGTGCCTAGGAGCTCTCTGCAGTTCTCCCGGTCCACCATAGACGGGAGCAGGTTTGAAATGCACTCGTGATGATCATGATCATCGAGGTGAAGCAGAGCATTCTTGGAGTCCGGTTCCCCATCGCTCAGGGTCGAGGCGGCTGCTGGCAGTCCATGAGGCAATCGACGTTTTCCTGCTCCAGGAGACCTTAGTGAACCCGCCGCCGAACCCGCAGCCACGCATACCGGGATTCTCGGCCTACCTACAGCGAGCTGGAGTTCCCGCCAGGGGCATGGCAGTGTACGTGAGGAACTCCATTCCCCACTCAATCGTCAGCGACCCCATCAACTGTGGCGAAGGGGTTGAGGTGCAAGCTGTCACTCTGCACCTACCGGCCGGGCCACTAACGATCTATAATGTGTACCGGAACCCGAGAGTCACCCTTGACCTCTCCGAAGTTGCAGCTCTCGCTGTGTCGCCCAGCCATGGCGTGCTGGTGGCAGGGGATATCAATGCCCACCATGAGCTACTGCGCTCGGTCACTCCCACAAATGAGACAGGCAGGCACCTGGCAGCAGTGCTGGAGGATGTTCCCGAGATCGCCCTCCTCAACACAGGAGAGCCGACCCACCACTATGGCAACCGACTGGACGTCACGCTCCTCTCCCGGATGCTACTTCCAGGAGCCAGTTGGGAAATCCACCCTCTTCTCACCAGCGACCATTTTGCAATCGTCACCACTCTGTCGCTCTCAAGGCACCCTCCGTACTCCCCACCTCCACGGTGGAACACTAAGAAGGCTGACTGGCAGTGCTTCCAGGACGTCATCCAGCAGTGATGACGACCCAGATGAGGCTACCCAGAGCCTCCAAGCAGCTTTCTCTCGAGCAGCCGAGGCGGCAATACCACTCACAAGGGTCGGGGGAACGCCCAAGCGTGATTGGTGGTTCTATGACGAGGCAGTCAAAGAACAAAACCACCGCGCTCAATCGTGCCCGTAGGTTACACTGACGCAACCCCACAGCTGGGTCCCTCAGGCTTCTGCGAGAGGTGGTGCGGCACGCACGCCACATCTCCCACAGGACACGTCTGGCAAAGTGGTTTGGGTGGTGTGCTTCCTTCAGCCACTACTCTACCCTGTCTGAGATCTGGAAGAAGATCAGCATAGCTACGGGAAAGCATAGAGGCGCTGTGTGTGCTCACCATGACCCGGCTGGGGAGGCAGAGAGGCTGGTGGTACTCTTCACATCCAGGGCAGCCACAGCCCACCTACCCCAGGACATCCAGGACCTCCAGGCCACCCTCCTCCCTGGTAGGACTGCCAGGATTCTAGAGGCATCCCAGGCACAAGACGACACCGACGTCGAGTTCACCGGTCGGGAGCTGCAAGCGGCCTTCAAGACTTCACAGGACACGGCCCCCGGGCAGGACAGAATCACCTACAGTATGATCTCAAAGGCAGGCCCTCACGGGCATGAAGCCCTCCTGGAAGTTATCAACCGTACCTGGAGGGTCGGGCGACTTCCCACCGCATGGAAGGAAGCCAACATCCTGCCGATCCCCAAGCCCAGGGATCCAGGCAACATGTGGCCCATTTCCCTCACCAGCTGCCTATCCAAGGTTGCAGAGAGGATGGTGTTGGAGCGCCTAAGATGGAAGCTTGGTCTGGAGCACCAACACATCTACGGCTTCACACGGGGAGTGGGCACCTCTGAGAGTGTCACCACCCTCATGGCCAGCATTGAGTCTGACAAGAGGCCGAAGATTGTCATCTTTCTCGACCTTGAGAAGGCCTTCGAGCTGGCCAGTGCACCGGCCATCCTCGACCTACTGGCGCGCAGAGGAGTGAGGGGCAAGCTGCTTGCCTGGGTCGGCTCATACCTACAGGGCCGGCAGGCGCAGGTACGCTTCCAGGGGCAGGCTTCTTGGAAAATGGCACCCCGCAGGGCGGAGTCCTCAGCCCAACTCTCTTCAACGTGCTGATGCATGAGCTGGTGCAGCTCACGTTCTCAGCAGGCACCCGACTGCTCAGCTACGCTGATGACCTGGCACCAAACATGAGGAAACTGAACAGGGAGCTGCAAGTCAGCGTCCACCGCCTGTGTCTCGGTACCCTACTGCAAAGCGCTCATCGAACGCATGAGTGAGGAGCTTTGCCGCCACTGCGACCGGATGGTTCCAAAGCCTCTAGTTCACTACATGCTTGACTGTCCTGCGACGACGGCCATCCGCCGCAGGCACTTCTCGATGGCACCTGGGGATCTGACCCGCGAGGACAAAGCAGCCCGGCTGGTTTACCTGGCCACCCATGACTTGGAGACACTGCTCCCAGTCCTAAACCACCCGCTCCCTCGATGACGACGCCGGAGAACCCCGACGACGACAAACACTACCCACTACAGCTATTCTTTCTCTCACTTCCTTCTTTCTTATCCCCCATCCTTCTTCTTCCTATGTAGGTAGAACCACAGCCTGAAGTACCAAGATCTGCTGATGAAGATGCGACGTCAGAAGACACTCCCCATCATGGGGAGCCACAGCAAGAAAGAAAGAAAGAAGCTACCGACACCCTCTACCCAGGGGGCCAATGCCGGGTCACCATTTGGAGAAGACCCGGGCCGGATGTACCGGCGAACATACAACAACAACCTATGCTGTACTTACTACCAGACTGATGGACTGAACACATCGACTCAAGGCCGAGGAACTGATTACCTCAAACTCCTCCTCTCCTTACAACTTTCTACTTTGTATTGGACTGATGAAGCCACTGTGTGGCGAAACGTTTCCACAATAAAGATACCCATATGTGTCTAATTTATCAACTTGTCGGTTTTCTGAACCATTCGTCTACATACTAGTGAGCTGGTAGTGTGCCATGGCGACACACTACCCATGAGGTGAGGCCTAGTTCCGGCTATTAGAGCCCTTTTGGGGTAGGGGTGTGGCATGCTATGAATATGTTACATTTTATACAGCGCATGTCACACTCCCATACTCCCATATAGGCTGCCTCCCGACCAGTGAAACAGGTGCTAAGGATTTAACAATCAATAGCGTACCCATCGTTAAATCAGTACCTTGGTTCATTGGACAATCACAGACAAGCCTGCCAAAGCTGAAGCAATGTGATTCACTTGTTCCAAGCAAACTGACAGACTTTCCTGGGCTGCTGGTTGAGCTCAGTGAAGTCTCTGGCTTCTGCTTTTGCCATCTTTAGTCACCGTGTTGCACACTTACTATTCCACTGTACATAGTGTACATGTAAATACTTGCAATTTATATCTAGTGAAGGAAAATACAAGTTATATACTATTGTTTAGTCTTGTTTGCTCCACTGTAATCCCATTACTACCAGGCTCGCTAGCCATGCTATACCTGTGTTCGTAGTAAAGCGCCTTTGCTGGAGTGAGGTAGAGAGATGAGAGGCAGATGGCAGGAAGTGCCCCCAGGCATACCTAGACCCATAGCCAGAAAGACTGAATATTATAGCATTAGGAGACAACCAGCCCACAAGCACTGATATTGTAGGAGTAACCTAACGAACGAAACATGGCAATTAAAACAAAGATGTGTTTCAAGAAGTACATTCCAAGGGAGCTTAGAAAGATTTCTCTCCACATTGTTTGGGACATCTACATATAATAATACATTAAAGATAGCATCAGATCATTACGAGGAACAGGAATACATTTAAAAGTTGCCCAGGTAGTAAAAATACCTGAAAATAAAATAGAACTCTCTCAGTATTTTAGAGAAGATCCCATCAAAACTCAGTTCTCTTCTACTTTAGGTAGAAAACTATGTAGTTCCCTTCTTCTCTTGGTTTGAGTCACTGGCTTTGATTCAACTTCTGACCTGAGAGGATATTCAAAGTGTCTTTCTTTCAGACCCTTAAAGAAGTGTCTTGATTATGTCATTGTGGCTATGGGTTCCTTCCAGCCCTCTAATGAACCTAAAATAGAAAGTCACCTCTTCAGTTCCTTTAAACTCTTCATTATTGAGGTTATTCAGGAAGCACGAGTTCGGTTAACCACCTCAGGAAGTAGTTGTTCTGCCAACAAAATCAAAATGTAGACTTGATTCTGCCGACTCGGAAAGTTCCGTACCACCACTGTCATAGGGCTCTCTATCAGGCTAGTATTTGGGTATCTGTTCATGATCCCTTTGTTCGATAATCAGACCCCTTCTTGAAAGATTGGAAAAGAGTTAAAGGGAAGATTTTTCCTCAGTCTATTACCATACACAAGTTACAGGGGTGCGCCAGAAGCTGGTTAAATGTTGCTATAAAAACCCTAATTGCAACAAGAAGTGGCTTTCCTGCACAGCTCTTTGCAAATAAAATGACTGCTTCATTTCCTGCTGAAATTATGATTGCTTCTTTTTTTTTTTGTGTGTGTGTTGGACTACAGAGTGACATTAAGCCTTGAATAATTCATTCTTTCTATGTTGTACGTCATTTTAACATGGTCATTTTGGTCTCATTTTTCAGCTAATAAAATGCTGTAAAATGTTTGCTTTGAAGCAAACATTGTATGCCTGTGGCTGAGATGAAAAATATTGATTATCATATTTTTTCCAGTATTTTATGGTAAAAATATAGTTTTTATGTGCAATAAAATCTGTTTCATTATGCCCTGAAACATTAAAATAATGAATCATTCATGTATGTATCTTAATGGGTTCCTAAGATACGTACTCATACGACTGAGAGCGAGATATTTTCATGGACTTACAGTGTTTCAGGAGAGGTTCCCTAGTGACCATAAGGGAAATTTCTTTTTGAACCTTCTTGGGGATTATTCATGAACCAGGTTTGGGGAAAATACTACGTGCAAACTTTAACTCTCCGTCCAAATCACAACCTGAGTCACGCTCACTTAAATATTTCGTTAGAGGTTCATCAACAATGGTACGTGTCCTGTGGATATGTTAGTGGAGTGTGGACATGTGAGGCACATGTAGGGGGTGAGTGAAGAGGTGGGAAAGTGCGGTGGACATGTGAGGGGGAGAGGGAGTTAGGTGAGCATGTGAGGGAAGAGGGGGTCCGATGAACTTGAAGGGAGAGGAGTAGGGGGCATCTGAAAGGTGAGGAGTGGGGTGGGTATTTAATGGAGTGTGTGGTTAGTGGAGGGCATGTGAGTTGTGCTGTTAGTGTGGTGGGTATTTAATGGAGTGTGTGGTTAGTGGATGGCATGTGAGTTGTGCTGTTAGTGTGGTGGGTATTTAATGGAGTGTATGGTTAGTGGAGGGCATGTGAGTTGTGCTGTTAGTGTGGTGGACATTTATTGGGGTGTAAGGGTAGAGCGGTGGGCATGTGAGGGAGTGTTGGGTTGGTGTGGTGGGCATTTGAGGGAGTGCAGGATTGGTGTGGTGGCATGTGAGGGAATGTAGGGGTGGTGTGGTGGCATGTGAGGGAGTGTAGAGATGGTGTGGTGGGCATGTGAGGAAGTGTAGGGGTTGTGTGGTGGGCATGTGAGGGGGTGTAGGTGTAGTGTGGTGGACATGTGATGGGGTGTAGGGGTGGTGTGGAGGGCATGTGAGGGGTGTAAGGGTAGTGTGGTGGGCATGTGAGAGGGTGTAGGGGTGGTGTGGTGGGCATGTGAGGGGGGTGTAGAGGTAGTGTTGTGGTGATCATGTGAAGGGGAGTGTAGGGGTGGTTTGGTGGGTATGTGAAGGGGTGGAGCGGTGGGCACCTGAGGGGGTGTAGGGGTTGTGGACGTGTGATGGGGGTGTATGGATGGTGTGGTGGGCACCTGAGGGGAAGTGTAGGGGTGGTGTTGCGGACACGTGAGGGGGCTGTGAGTGTGGTGTGGCGGACATGTAATGGGGTGTAGAGGCATGTAATGGGGGTGTTGGGCATGTGTGTGGAGGGAATAGAAGTAGTGTAGGGAATGTAGGGGTAGTGAGGTAGACACGAGAGGCTGAATAATGTAGTGGAAGTTTGATGAAAAATTGTTAATTCAGTGTAATGGGGATGTTAGGGTAAAGTAGTGGATAACGAGGAAATGTAATGGATGTGAGGGAAGTGTAGAGAGTGTGAGAGGAAAGTTAGAGGAAGTGTAGCAGGTGTTTGAGGGTGGTATCTCTGAGAGGGTGTGTAGATGTAAGGGTATCTACCCGCTGTTGACACTCCCTCCTGGTATGATAATACCTTGTCTAAGATAACGCCTCCCCTGGGTACCATAGTATCCATGGGACATGCTCGGCCGTGGTCAAATATAACTTGTTGACTGTGAGTCATGTCTGGAACAAACAAGAGAAGCTCAAGCGATGTCATTTATATTTCACCTTGGTGTTCCAGAGTGTTAAGGCAGCCAGGGAAAAATATTAGTTAGCCAGTATAGACTTTTTGCTGAGAGACAGTTTGCGCTACCCTGCTCAGTGGGGCAGTAAGAATGATTCAAAGTTCTTATTATAATAATGGTATACTAAACCGACGAGAAGATACCTCAGTTAGGTAGCTTTATTCGGAAACATTTCGTCTACTCAGTAGGCTTCATCGGTCGAATAGAGACGTGGGAAATATGGAGACAACAGAAACAGTGGAAGTGAAAGTGAGATCAGTCCGTCAAACTTGAAGAAGTTGAGGCAGTCGGTACCTCTACATTAATAATAAGAATAATATAATAATATCTTTATTTACTACAAGTACATGTACAAGGTACACAGGCCTAGCTGACGTCAGTGACATACTACTGTATAGAAAGCCGCTTGTTATGCTGAGCATTTCGGGCAAATTAGGTCCTTGTCCCAGGATGCGACCCATACCAGTCGACTAACACCCAGGTACCCATTTTACTGATGAATGAACATAGACAACCGGCGCAAAGAAACACGCACAATGTTTCTACCCTCGCTTGGAATCGAACGCAGACCCTCGCCGTGTGATGAAGTCTAACGTGTAGGTGAAATGTTACCGAATAAAAATACCTAACTGTGGTATCTACTCGTCGGTATAGTACAGTATACCATTATTTAATAAGAACTTTGGACTGGTCTTACTGCCCCACTCAGAGCGGGGTAGCGCAAGGTGTCTGCTGGAACACAAAGTGTTTAACCAAAATTTCTTTGCGAATGTGACACTCAGGTACCAACTGTTGTGTTAGAGGATTGGAATTTGGCTTCTTATAATAACTGATCAGACTAGAGAAAGACAGACTATTTTTAGACAAGAGATTTGAGAATAGAGGATTAAAGAGCTTGTTGTTGCCAACTCGTAATCAGAAGGGTTCTTCAGGGATTTTGTGGAAACAGATAGAAGAAACACATACTTGCGTTGGCCTCAGGTATAAAAATACAACTTTATGGTCAACTGAAGGGCAAAACACTAATTACAAGTATTTCAAACACGCAGGCGAGAGAGACACATGATAATATACACTTGGAAAATCTTAGAAAGATTAGTACCAAACTTGCACACGAAAATCACTCCCTATGAAAGCAAAAGACTCGGCAGGAGATGCAACATTCCCCCAATGAAAAGCAGGGGCGCCACGAGTACACTGAGAGACAACACAGTAAGTGTCCGGGGCCCACGACTGTTCAACTGCCTCCCAGCATACATAAGGGGGATTACCAATAGACCTCTGGCTGTCTTCAAAAAGGCAC
This sequence comes from Cherax destructor, assembly GCA_009830355.1. NCBI lineage: Eukaryota > Metazoa > Arthropoda > Malacostraca > Decapoda > Parastacidae > Cherax > Cherax destructor. The sequence continues at coordinate 43,340 of WNWK01006820.1, forward strand.
TGGACAGGTACCCAAAGTCAGTACCTGACCAACCAGGCTGTGGTTTCTTACGTCAGTCTGCGTGCTGCCAGCAGTAACAGCCTGGTTGATCAGACCCTGATCCACCATGAGGCCTGGTCTCAGACCGAACAGCGGGGGCGTTGACACCCGAAACCCTCTCCAGGTAAACTCCAGGTAAGTTAATTCTGTATTCCCTTTACTTACAATTTGTGCCATAAGGAATAGCAACTTCTCAATATAGCATCACACCCCCAGAATATTATACTAGAATCTCTTATGATTCATATATTCTGACAGAGCATATTAATCAAGTGTGGAATTAATTATTATTTCATGTTCAACCGGGATTATGAGGTAACTCGTTACCCTCGATATGGCGTAGCGGTAGAGTGCAGTGAGAGGTGTGGTGTAGTGTTTGTGTGAGGGGGCCGTGTAGTGGGTGTGTGAGAGGTGTGGTGTAGTGTTTGTGTGAGGGGGCCGTGTAGTGAGTGTGTGAGAGGTGTGGTGTAGTGTTTGTGTGAGGGGGCCGTGTAGTGGGTGTGTGAGGGTGGTGTAGTGTTTGTGTGAGGGGGCCGTGTAGTGGTGTGTGAGAGGATGGTGTAGTGTTTGTGTGAGGGGCCGTGTAGTGGGTGTGAGAGGTGGGTGTAGTGTTTGTGTGAGGGGGCCGTGTTGTGTGTGTGTGAGAGGTGTGGTGTAGTGTTTGTGTGAGGGGGCCGTGTAGTGGGTGTGAGAGGGATGGTGTAGTGTTTGTGTGAGGGGGCCGTGTAGTGGGTGTGTGAGAGGGATGGTGTAGTGTTTGTGTGAGGGGGCCGGTAGTGGGTGTGTGAGAGGTGTGGTGTAGTGCTTGTTTGTGGGAGCCTGTAGTGGGTGTGTGAGAGGGATGGTGTAGTGTTTGTGTGAGGGGGCCGTGTAGTGAGTGTGTGAGAGGTGTGGTGTAGTGTTTGTGTGAGGGGCCGTGTAGTGGGGTGTGTGAGAGGTGTGGTGTAGTGTTTGTGTGAGGGGGCCGTGTAGTGGGGTGTGTGAGAGGGATGGTGTAGTGTTTGTGTGAGGGGGCCGTGTAGTGGTGTGTGAGAGGGATGGTGTAGTGTTTGTGTGAGGGGCCGTGTAGTGGGTGTGTGAGAGGTGTGGTGTAGTGTTTGTGTGAGGGGGCCGTGTAGTGGGGTGTGTGAGAGGGATGGTGTAGTGTTTGTGTGAGGGGGGCCGTGTAGTGGGTGTGTGAGAGGATGGTGTAGTGTTTGTGTGAGGGGGCCGTGTAGTGGGTGTGTGAGAGGTGTGGTGTAGTGTTTGTGTGAGGGGGCCGTGTAGTGGGTGTGTGAGAGGTGTGGTGTAGTGTTTGTGTGAGGGGCCGTGTAGTGGGGTGTGTGAGGGGGCCGTGTAGTGGGGTGTGTGAGGGGGCCGTGTAGTGGGTGTGTGAGATTTTAGATTTTGCTGCTGAAGCGGCTAGTTTATGGTGCAACCATAAACATCCTGTGAACGATAGCGCAGGAACATATGGATACACATAAAGCCTAAGGACTTTTTTTTTTTTTTTTTTTATTAACACATCGGCCGATTCCCACCAAGGCAGGGTGGCCCGAAAAAGAAAAACTTTCATCATCATTCACTCCATCACTGTCTTGCCAGAAGGGTGCTTTACACTACAGTTATAAACTGCAACATTAACACCCTCCTTCAGAGTGCCGGCACTGTACTTCCCATCTCCAGAACTCAAGTCCGGCCTGCCGGTTTCCTGAATCCCTTCATAAATGTTACTTTGCTCACACTCCAACAGCACGTCAAGTATTAAAACCATATGCCTCCATTCACTCCTATCAAATACGCTCACACATGCTTGTGGAAGTCCAAGCCCTCGCACACAAAACTTCCTTACCCCTCCCTCCAACCTTTCCTAGGCCGACCCCTACCCCGCCTTCCTCCACTACAGATTTATACACTCGAAGTCACTCTGTCTCGTTCCATTCTCTCTACATGTCCAAACCACCTCAACAACCCCTCCTCAGCTCTCTGGACAATCGTTTTGGTAATCCCGCACCTCCTCCTAATTTCCAAACCCGAATTCTCTGCATTATATTCACACCACACATTGACCTCAGACATGACATCTCCACTGCCTCCAGCCTTCTCCTCGTTGCAACATTCATCACCCATGCTTCACACCCATATAAGAGCGTTGGTATAACTATACTCTCATACATTCCCTCTTTACTTCCATGGACAAGGTTCTTTGTCTCCACAGACTCCGAAGTGCTCCACTCACCCTTTTCCCCTCATCAATTCTATGATTCACCTCATCCTTCATAGACCCATCCGCCGACATGTCCACTCCCAAATATCTGAATACATTCACCTCCTCCATACTCTCTCCTCCAATCTGATATCCAATCTTTCGTCACCTATTCTTTTGTTATCCTCATCACCTTACTCTTTCCTATATTCACTTTCAATTTTCTTCTTTACACACCCTACCAAATTCATCCACCAACCTCTGCAGCTTCTTCAGAATCTCCCAAAGCACAGTGTCATCAGCAAAAGCAACTGTGACAACTCCCACTTTGTATTTGCTTCTTTATCTTTAGCCCAACACCTTTTGCCAAGACCCTGCATTCACTTCTCTTACAACCCCATCTATAAATATATTGAACAACCACGGTGACATCACACATCCTTGTCTAAGGCCCACTTTTACTGGGAAATAGTCCCTTCCCTCCTACACACTCTAACCTGAGCCTCACTATCTCATAAAAACTCTTCACTGCTTTCAGTAACCTTCCTCCTATTCCATACACCTGCAACATCTGCCACATTGCCCCCTATCTACCCTATCATACGCTTTTTCCAAATCCATAAATGCCACAAAAACATCTTTACCCTTATCCAAATACTGTTCACCTATATGTTTCACTGTAAACACTTGGTCTACACACCCTACCTTTCCTAAAGCCCCCTTGTTCATCTGCTATCCTGCTTTCTGTTTTACTCTTAATTCTTTCAATAATAACTCTACCATACACTTTACCAGGTACACTCAACAGACTTATTCCCCTATAATTTTTGCACTCTCTTTGTCCCCTTTGCCTTTATACAAAGGAACAATAACGCTCTCTGCCAATCCCTAGGTACCTTACCCTCTTCCACATTTATTAAATAATAGCACCAACCACTCCAAAATTATATCCCCACCTGCTTTTAACATTTCTATCTTTATCCCATCAATCCCAGCTGCCTTACCCCTTTCATTCTACCCACTGCCTCACGAACTTCCCTACACCCACAACTGGCTCTTCCACACTCCTACAAGATGTTATTCCTCCTGCCCTACACACGAAATCACAGCTTCCTGTCTTCATCAACATTTAACAAATCCTCAAAATATTCTCTCCATCTTCCCGATACCTCTAACTCTCCATTTAATAACTCTCCTCTCCTATTTTTAACTGTCAAATCCATTTGTTCTCTAGGCTTCCTCAACTTATTAATCTCATTCCAAAACTTTTTCTTATTTTCAACAAAATTTGTTGATAACATCTCACCCACTCTCTCATCTGCTCTCTTTTTACATTGCTTCACCACTCTTTTAACCTCTCTTTTTCTCTCCATGAAGAATAACTTTTTTTTTTATTATTATTTAAAAGACATGCTTACAAAATACAGAATATATCTGATATATGCAACTAGACTGTACTTAACACAATACGGCAATCTTGATCTACAACATACAATATCTGATTTACATTCACAATCACTGTAACATATCCTACTTGCGTCAGTATCCTCTGCCATTAGAAAACTATTGCATTACACATTTTAAAACTGATATACATACTACAAAATACTCACAATATACATATGCAAGCCAAATTCTCCTAACACTAACATATCATTAAGGAGCGCTCTTCCTCCAACAAATATACTATTTTTTTCCAAACTTTACCATTAGCCATTTAATGACCCAAGGAACTACGTTCCTGCCTATTCTGCAACTAATAACATCTCTTGCTCTGAGCAGCGTTAGAGACGAACACCAGTGTCTCCATTACTGCAGCACACACTCTTGCTCTGAGCAGCGTTAGAGACGAACTCCAGTGTCTCCATTACAGCAGCACACACTTGCTCTGAGCAGCGTTAGAGACGAACTCCAGTGTCTCCATTACTGCAGCACACACATTTGCTCTCAGCAGAATTAGAGACGAACACCGCTCAAGGTGCTGGAGGCTCACAAGGGAACCTCAAGAGGGCCAGAAGACTAAATCCAGGAATCGAGGTGCTTCTTAGGAAATGTGAGAGAGGACTGGGGGGGGGGGGGGGGGGGGGGGGGGGGGGGGGTAGGTAGCTATACATCACATAAAACCCTACCTAGACATACAGGAGATATAAAATTTATCACTATAACGCTTGTGTCTCTGGCCAGGGACGCCACATCTACATATCCCACAATGCCAGACTCGCTTCCCAACGCCCCTCTCCTCTCCTACACTCCCTCCTCAATCAAACTATATAAGGGGTTCTGCAAGCACGCAAAGAGGATTTGCGACAAGGGGCACCCTTGCTACAAACCCTTCCCCATGCATACCTCCTCCCACGGCCTGCCAATCCAAGGCTAAGACACGCCCACCACATCTACTCTCTATAAAATCTCTTATCCTCACATGCCCCTGATACATACTCCACCCTAGTATGCCATATTGCCCAGCCGCAATTACTCGCCCTATCACACCTTTCATTCTGTTGCTCAGCACCTTAGCAAAGATCTTATAATCTGCACACATCAACGATAAAGGTCTACACTCTCTTATCGTTTCCCCTACCCCACCCTTTTTAACCAGTACTACTACCCCAGTACTCTGAGTCACACCCATACATTCCGCCTCTTTCATACTACGTATTTAGCAAAAACACCAAACACTCTTTCAAGACCCCCAATGAGTCACAAAAATCATTAGGGATACCATCCAACCCCGGTGACTTCCTTTTGCTCAAACTTTGTACAGAAGTCCACACCTCCTCCTCACTTATCTCCCCCCCCCATACTTTCCCTATCATCCTCCTCTAACACCTGCTCTATACCCTCCTCAATAACATCCCCTCGGTCGTCCCCTCCCATCCTTTTGCAAATGATACTCAAACCACTTCCTAAGATATAAACTCAAAGCCTCCGTGACTTCATTTCCTTCCCCTTGACGTACCCCTCCACATCCTCCTCCACCACTATCCCCATCACAGTCATTCCCTTCTGCCTCTTATGAAAATTCCTCAAAACACCAGTCCGATGGCTTATCGCCCCATAATACGTCCTCCATTCCTCAGCGCATATGTACCGCATTGAAACGTGCATTTTGTATTTCTTCACCTCTTTCAACGCATCCATCTCTGCCACCTGCGATATCCTACCCCTTCATAACAAAACCCCAACTGCCCCTCCAAATATTTCTGTAACCCTTACCTCCATTGCTTTTCCTCCCATCCCCTGACCTTATAAAAATCCCGTATAGCTGGTTTGCATATTGCTCTCACCACTTCACAGCATCCCCATCCCCTTCCAACTTCCTTTTTTCCCACATGTTCCCCCCACCATCCCGCAAAAAGGTCCCTACCCTCCTCCCCTTCCAATAGCCATACGTTCAGTTTCCAATGTCCGGGATACCATTTAATCATACCCTCCCAACCAACCTCTACCAATACTCCCCTATGATCAGAAAAACCCACATCTATATATTTAACTTCTCCCACATTCACCACCCCTGACATATAAATTCTGTCCAAACGAGCAGCGTATCCCCGTCTAACAAATGTGTAATCCACCCTCCAACCACCACCCACCACATCAGCCACCCCCACACTTCCCAACACATCCCTCAAAACTTTTAACACACACCCTGCCCCATGGGGCTCCACGTCCTTCTTCCTGATAATACAATCCCAATCTCCCCCAATTACTGTAACCTCAGCTAAGCCTCCCATGAAATATACTAAGTGTTCCCTTACAAACTCTCTTGAAGCCTTTTGTTGCTAACAGCTGGCATGTATACCCCTATAAAGGTCACTCTCACCCCCCCCACAACCCATCAACTCTCACTACCCTGCCTTCCCACCCCCCTCCCAAGCTAACAGCTGAAAAGGACTGGACTCTCTTATCACTACCGAAACCCACCCTTGAAATTACCTGAATTGCCCGCATACACACTGTATCCTTGCATCAATAAATCCTTTCCATACCTATAATTATGTTCTTGTAAAAATCCTATGTCAACGGCAAACCATCTCAAGGTCACCTCTACTCATTTCTTCTTCACTTCGGCCTTTAGGCCATTCACATTAAATGAGATATCAGTATCTGGGCTGTCACCCACCTCCCCTTTTATGCCACCCATGAAGCCATCAAGAGATTCACCAGATTCCTGAACCACTTCCTCCTGGGGACTATCCAAAAGCTCCCTCAACACTTCAGGAAGTGTCACCTCAATGTCTAAATCCAAATCTTCACTTTGTTCCTTCATCTCCATCACCTCGTTGCCCTGCGTCACTGCAGGCATGGTCTGACACACATCTTCACACGCCTGGACTATCTCACTCCACGTCCTTTTCGGGGCCACAACTTCTTCTTCCGTCCTCTCGGTCGATGCCACTTCTGTAGCCACAACAACATTTCGATCACCATATCATTGTCCCTGCCGTTTCTCACAACCACAGCCATGTGCTCGTAAGATCCACAGAGTCTACAAGTCCTTCTCTGCCCGGCATAGGTCACGTATACTTGTGTCTCTGAAGGCCTCCATTAATACATAAGACAAAATTCCCCGTCTTAAGGTCATCTTTAGATTGTAAGATCCTTCCGGAATCCCCTCATACAGACCCTCATTCCATCGTCCCATTGTTGCAAGATGAATCACACCATAGGCCTTAAAGACATCCCTTACATCCTGTTCATCCACTTTAAACAGAAGATTATGAATCCTTACCCAGGTATAACATCTAGAACATCCTTCAGTTTTACCTCCATCGTAGCGTTGATTGTCATGCAAATCCTCGTATTTGTCCACAATGCGCTCATATGCCCCGGTGGTCATCAGCTTTACAAAGATCCTGGTACTCCCGTTTAGCGCTATGCCATAAACTTCCTCATTATCGATACCATAGGTATCTCTAATTATAGTTGGCAAAACCACTGCTGCATTCATGGGATAGACTATACCCCTCAAAAACTCCAACACACAGTGTTGATCTGTCTCCTGTAAGCAGCGCCATGTTGTTGTGAAAATAAACCGCTTCACCTGGACACCACTAGAGGGCCAACCACTGACAACCTGCCACGGCAAGAGCTGGGTTTGGTTAGTATTGGATGGGTGACCACCTGGGAACACCAAATGCTGTTGGCATAATTTTTTTACGGTGCCCCGTGGCCTGGTAGCTAAAGCTCTAGCTTCACACAGTGAGGGTCTGGGTTCGATTCCCAGCGAGGGTAGAAACATTGGGCATGTTTCTTTACACCGGTTGTCTATGTTCACCCATCAGTAAAATGGTTACCTGGGTGTTAGTCGACTGGTGTGGATCGCATCCTGGGACAAAACTGACCTAATTTGCCTGAAATGCTCTGCATAGTAAGCGGCTTTCTGTATAGTAGTATGTCATTGATGTCAGCTAGGGCTGTATACCTTGTACATGTACTTGTTTGGTTTGATCACGATTTGTGTCTGCCAAATTGTCATTAGTACCTGTAACAAAGCCTAAGCCTGGTTACTACTACATCAGTCAGTCTGTTCATATTGCAAGTTGCTCAATAAACGTACATTCGCTGCTCAGCCTTGGCTGTGGCAGGTGCTCAGGTCTGCCCTCTTGCGGCGCTGCGATAACTACTCATTTTCATAGCAAGATGGCGGTGCAGTTTTGAAGAAGAGTCAACACTGTCTGTGTGGAGCTTGTAAGAGGGACTATTTTTCCAACTAATGTGGCTGTCTTGTTACCAGCTATTATTAGAGACAAATATGGAATAGACAACAGTGATATCTACGGCATAGCCCTCTACGGTAGTGCGAGAATAATTGTGAAACTGACGACAGCCCAGGTGTATGAGACTGTTGTTGACAAGTTTGAGGATAAAAGTCTGCAGGTCAACGCATCGGTAGAGGTTAAATTGAAAGATGTATCGAGACACTATACATGGATACGCATTCGAAATCTGCCGTTTGAGGCCCATGAACATGATGTGAGGGAGGCCTTTAAGGAATATGGTGTTATTCATAATGCGGTCATGGGACGATGGACTGAAGGATTATACGAGGGAATCCCAGAGGGGTCTTTCAATCTAAAAATGACACTGAGGAAGGCCATACCTTCCTATGTAGTGATGCCTGAATTTAGGACACAAGTATATGTCACTTACATGGGTCAACGAAGAACCTGTCGTATATGTGGCTTTTTTGAGCACATAGCAGCTGCTTGTGATCGGCATCAGGGGAGACATCAGGATGAGAGGCATACTGTTGAGGTTGAAAATGAAGGAATAGGGAGGCAGCAGGATGGAGTGGGCATGGTCGAATCGGCAAGGTGGAGTGATATTGTGCAGGAGTCGGTGGATGCGTGCCTGACGCTACCTGTTGACATGCAAAGGTCAATGGAGAGGAAAGTGGAGGATGAGGATGTGGAGCTGGATTTAGGTATTGAGGCAGAGATACCCGAGATGCTGCGTGGACTGCTGGACAGCTCACAAAGTCAGGTAGCGGAGTGCTCAAGAGAAGGCAGAGGGAATTCTGTGTGTGGTGGATGGACTGGGAGACAACAGTCCTGAGGTTACCAATTTTGATGTGCAAGAGGTACAGGTAATAGTACATAATGAAGATAGGGGAACTGATATGGAGTTTAGTTCTGATTCTAGGAAGCGATCCATGGCTATGGGGGAGGACGATGTCCTTACCCCAGCTCAGAAAAAATGTAAAAAAGCTTCAGTGGACGTTTCGCAAAGGTCATCAACAGATGTGCAAAGGTCCAGTGGGGTACAAGGAGTACAGGACATTGCTAAGGATAATAGTACAGGACAGGGTGCTTTGAAACCTGTGGGGAAGAGACCTGTCAGGTCTAAAGGTAAACCACCTCTAATATATTCAGGAGTCTCACGCTAAACGTAAATGGGGCAATGTCTGAGGTTAAGAGGAAGTGGATACAGGTGAGTATGAAAAGGTATGCTATGGATGTTGCTTTTTTGCAAGAGCATAATTTTAGGTATGGCAGAGATTTTATTGTGCCAGGTTATTGTGTATATGCAGGGAGTTCGGGGTCTTTTAAGGGTGGAGTGGCGGTATTAGTAAAGGAGAACAGCCCTTTTCAGTTGATGGCTTGGGAGGAGGGGAGGGTGGTAAGGGTGGATGGGGTTGGGGGGAGTGAGGGTTACTTTTATTGGGGTATATTTACCAGCCTCCAGTAATAGGAGTGTTAAGGAGTTTGTGAGGAGTCAATTAATTTATTTCTTGTGTGGGTTACCTGAGGTTGTGGTCATGGGAGAGGACTAGAATAGTATCATTAGACATAGAGATGTAGAACCTAGGGGGTTGTGTGTTGAGTGTCTTAAGGGACGTGTTGGGGAGTGTGGGTGTTGTGGACGTAGTGGGAGGAGGTGGATGGGTTGATTATACATTTGTGAGGCAAGGCTATGCTGCACGTTTAGATAGGATATATGTTTCACATGTGATAAATGTTGGTGTAGTTCAGTGTGTGGATGTTGGGTTTTCAGATCACAGGGGTGTTTTGGTGGAACTGGAATGGATGGGAATGGTTAAGTGGTGTGTGGGGAATTGGAAATTAAATGCGTGGCTATTGGAAGGGGAGGAGGGTAGGCAAGTGTTCGTGGAATGGTGGGGGCGTTGATGGGAAAAAGGTACTTTGGAAGAGGATATAGTGTCATGGTGGGAGAATGTGGTAAAACCTGCCATTAGGACTTATTATAGGGTACGAGGTAGGGAGGAAGCAAAGTGGCAGTATGGGTTGCAAAAGTACTTGGAAGGACAGTTGGCTGTTTGCTGTGAAGGCAGGTCAGATAGGCACATGGTCGAAATGAAGGAAATTAAAGATAGGTTGTGGGATATTCAAAATGAAAGATTTGATGCGATACGTGTGGTGTGGGGGCATGGAGGAGGCGTTATGGGGGATAAGCCATCGGTGTGTGTCTTGAGGAACTATCGTAAGAAAAGGAAGGGAATGATGGTTATGCGACTGGAGCTGAACGAAGATGTGGATGGGTATAGAAAAGGGTAAATCATGCATTCAACTGAGGCCATGAGTTTATATGTGGGAAAATGGTTTGAAGGTTATTTTAAAGCTGATGTGTATGGGGAAAAGGGAGAAGGGGATTATTTTGTAAAGTGTAGTGCCAGTGTTAAGTGATGAAGATAGGGAAGAGATGGAAGGAGTTATAAGTGAGGAAGAGGTATGGGTCGCCTTACAAAGCATGAGTAAACGTAAGTCGCCGGTGCTGGATGGATTGCCGAATGATTTTTATGTAGCGAACTGGAATGTCTTGAAAGAATGTGTGGTACGTTTGTTAAATAGTATGAAAGAGAATGGATGTATGGGGGTAACTCAGCGCACAGGGGTAGTTGTGCTGGTTCGAAAGGCTGGTGAGGGGGAAACGATTAGGAATTATAAGGCTTTATCGATGATGTGCGCTGATTACAAGTTGTTTGCGAAAGTTTTGGGGAATAGGATTAAGAAGGTATTAGGGAGGGTCATTGAGCATGGGCAGTATGGGATACCTGCGCATTGTTTGCAAAGGGGACTATTGAGGATTAGAAACTTCATTGATAGTTGTGAGGGGGTGGAGTCTTGGCAGTAGATTGGCAGGCAGCATATGATAGTGTAGACAGAGGAATGTTGTGGAGTATAATGAGAAGGCAAGATTTTGGTGAAGAAATAGTGGGATGGGCTGACACATTATACAGGGAAGCGAGAGTGAGAGTGCAAGTGAATGGGATGATAGGTAGGGAAGTAAGTATGGGGAAGGGTTTGCGGCAAGGGTGCCCCCTTGTCGCAAATTTTATTTGCGTGTCCTGGAATATACCTGGAGAGAGTTCCAGGGGTCAACGCCCCTGCAGTCCGGTCTGTGACCAGGCCTCATGTTGGATCAGAGCCTGATCAACCAGTTTGTTACTGCTGGCCACACGCAGTCCAACGTACGAACCACAGCCTGGCTGGTCAGGTACCGACTTTAGGTGCTTGTCCAGTGCCTGCTTGAAGACAGCCAGGGGTTTGTTGGTAATCCCCCTGATGTATGCTGGGAGGCAGTTGAACAGTCTTGGGCCCCTGACACTTACTGTGTTGTCTCTCAACGTGCTAGTGGCACCCCTGCTTTTCATTGGGGGGATGTTACATCGCCTGCCGAGTCTTTTGCTTTCGTAGGGAGTGACTCTCGTGTGCAAGTTTGGTACTAATCCCTCGAGAATTTTCCACGTGTATATAATAATGTATCTCTCCCGCCTGCGTTCTAGGGAGTACAGGTTTAGGAACTTCAAGCGTTCCCAGTAATTGAGGTGGTTTATCACAGTTATGTGTGCCGTGAAGGTTCTCTGCACATTTTCTAGGTCAGCAATTTCACCTGCCTTGAAAGGTGCAGTTACTGTGCAGCAATATTCCAGCCTAGATAGAACAAGCGACCTGAAAAGTGTCAACATGGGCTTGGTATCCCTGGTTTTGAAGGTTCTCATTATGCATCTTGTCATTTTTCTAGCAGGTGCGATTGCTACGGTGTTATGGTCCTTGAAGGTGAGATCCTCTGACATGATCACTCCCAGGTCTTTGACATTAGTTTTTCGCTCTATTGTGTGGTTGGAATTTGTTTTGTACTCCGATGAGATTTTAATTTCTTCACTTTTTCCATATCTGAGTAATTGAAATTTCTCATCATTAAACTTCATATTGTTTTCTGCAGCCCATTTAAAAATTTGGTTTATGTCTCCTTGGAGTCTTGCAGTGTCTTCAACGGTGGACACTGTCATACAGATTCGGGTATCATCTGCAAAGGAAGACACGGCACTGTGGCTTATATCCCTGTCTATGTCCGATACGAGGATGAGGAACAGGATGGGAGCGAGTACTGTGCCTTGTGGAACAGAGCTTTTCACTGTAGCTGCCTCAGACTTTATTCTGTTGACTACTACTCTTTGTGTTCTACTTGTTAGGAAATTATAGATCCATCTACCCACTTTTCCTGTTATTCCTTTATCACGCATTTTGTATGCTATTACACCATGGTCACACTTGTCAAAGGCTTTTGCAAAGTCTGTGTATATAACATCTGCATTTTGTTTGTCTTCTAGAGCATCCAGAACCTTGTCGTAGTGGTCCAGTAGTTGGGACAGACAGGAGCGACCTGCTCTAAACCCATGCTGCCCTAGGTTGTGTAATTGATAGGTATCTAGATGAGTGGCGATCTTGCTTCTTAGAACCCTTTCAAAGATTTTTATGATATGGGACGTTAGCGCTATTGGTCTGTAGTTCTTTGCTATTGCTTTACTGCCCCCTTTGTGGAGTGGGGCTATGTCTGTTGTTTTTAGTAACTGCGGGACGACCCCAGTGTCCATGCTCCCTCTCCATAGGATGTTAAAAGCACGTGATAGGGGCTTCTTGCAATTCTTGATGAACACGGAGTTCCATGAGTCTGGGCCAGGAGCGGAGTGCATGGGCATGTCATTTATTGCCTTTTCGAAGTCATTTGGCGCCAGGGTAATGTCAGATAGGCTTGCATCTGCCAAGTTCTGTGGCACTCTCATAAAAAATTCATTTACGTCTTCCACTTTCAGTCTGGTTAGTGGCTCGCTAAAAACTGAGTCATACTGGGACTTTAGTAACTCACTCATTTCCTTGCTGTCATCTGTGTAGGACCCATCCCGTTTAAGTAGGGGCCCAATACTGGATGTTGTTCTCGACTTTGATTTGGCATAAGAAAAGAAATACTTTGGGTTTCTTTCAACTTCATTTATGGCTTTTAGTTCTTCCCTCGTTTTTTGATTCCTGTAAGATTCCTTTAGTTTTAATTCGATGTTTGCTATTTCTCTGACCAGCGTCTCCCTACTTATTTCAGATATATTGGCTATATTCGCTCCGTTATTCTCTGCCTTCGCCTGTATAGGGAGCGCCTCTCTCTTTCTAGTTTACATCTTCTCCTTCTTTTCCTTAAGAGAATTTGCCTTGAGCAAACCTCAAGTTCCACAGAGTTAATTTGTTCTAGACATAGGTTAGGATCCGTGATGCTTAGGCTATCTTCCCAGTTTATATCATTTAGGACTTGGTTTACTTGGTCCCACCTTATGTTTTTGTTATTGAAGTTGAATTTGGAGAAGGCTCCCTCGCGACTGATCATATTTTGTCGATCTGGGGCTCCCCGCATACATGTCTGGACCTCTATTATGTTGTGATCTGAGTATATTGTTTTTGATATGACATTTCGTATCAGATCATCATTGTTGGTGAAGATGAGGTCCAGCGTATTATCTAATCTTGTGGGCTCTACTATTTGCTGGTTTAAGGTGAATTTGGTGCAGAGATTTAAAAGTTCATGTGTGTGCGAGTTTTCATCTGAGCTGCCTCCTGGTGTTATCTCTGCTACCACATTGTTTGCAATATTCCTCCATTTTAGGTGCCTTAGGTTGAAATCCCCCAGGAGCAAGATGTTGGGGACAGGAGCTGGAAGATTTTCCAGACAGTGGTCAATTTTCAGAAGCTGTGGCTGGAATTGTTGGGACGTTGCATCCGGAGGCTTGTATACAACCACGATGACCAGGTTTTGATTCTCGATCTTTATTGCTAATACTTCAACTACATCATTTGAGGCATTTAGTAGTTCTGAACATATAAGTGACTCTGTGATATACAGACCAACCCTCCCTTTTTGCCTGTTCACTTTGTCACATCTGTATAGGTTGTAGCCCGGGATCCATATTTCATTGTCCAAGTGATCTCTTATGTGGGTCTCTGTGAAAGCCGCAAACATAGCATTTGACTCTGTAAGCAGTCCACGAATGTAAGGTATGTTGTTGTTTGTTGCTGGCTTTAGACCCTGTATATTTGCAAAGATGAATGTCGTTGGATTGGTGGTATGGGGGGGAGGTCTTTTTTTCCTGGCACTAGTATCTGTTGTGTTGGAGTGGAGGCCATTGACTGTGATTCCACTCCAGAAATGATTGCAGTTGGTGTACGATTTCTGTCATTTCCTGCCAGCTTTTTTTCCTTCCTGGCACTAAAAAACCTCTCTCTCCGGAGTGGCTGTGGCTACCCAGGTTTTCCCATGGTCTGGATGTTCTGTGCCGTCTTGTACCCTTTAGGTGGTATGCCTGGCAATATAAGTTATAGCACTCTCTTTTCTGAACTGATGAGTGGCACATTTCAGGGTGGAAAAGCTTACAGGACGGGAGGTTGCATTTTCCTGTTTTCATATGGGCACGGCATTTTCTGGGGTGATCATAATTGCATGTCCCATCTGATTTCCCAGATATTCCATGCCTGCAGATACCAAGTGCATAATATTCACACAGGCCTGGTTTCTGTTTGCCCTGGTTTTTTGTGACTGTGTTCCCCATTGTATTCCCTATTGGTGGGTGTGTTCCTGTCTCGTTTCTATCTTCGGCACTAGTGCTAACAATGGAGCCTTCATCAGTTTCTGGTAATTTATCTTCAGTATTTCCTGGGGCATCCCCCTGTTTACTATCTACCGTGGTATTGCTAGTTTGTAACATTAGTTTTTGTGTGTCCTTGTCTACACCTGTTTTCCCACTGGAGCTCCTGTTCCCCTTCAGGTCACCATCATTTATTTCTCCATTCTTACAGTTACTGTCTACCAGGGCACCATCTGTACCAAGGGCGATAGCACCATCTGGCCCAGATTTTTTACTTTCCCAACTGTTATAGAGTGCTGTCATGTTTTTTATGAAGTCCGATTTGATGCTGTCATCTTTTAACATCAATGTGATTTTATTCCACAGTTCGGTCTCATTTGGGCATACCCAAAAACACTTCCCTGGTTTAATATCTCGTGTAGTTGATTCCTGAATGCTAGCACAAGGGGCGTGGCTCCATTTACCACAGAAGTTGCATGTAATCCATCCAGTGGAACGTTTGTTTGTTTGGTTGCATATTACATAGGTTTTCATGATTGATTTTGTTGGTTGTTTTACTGTATATTCTACTAATAGCTTCCCTGAAGTGGTGATCCATCTATTTGTATCGTATTTATTTTATTTGCATGTGTAAGTGTTTGGACAATCTTACCACTTCAAGTTATTGTTATTGTTTGGGTGTTTGATAAGGCCACCTAAAACCCCGTCCGCTTATTGAATCCGGACAAGGATACCAGTTTTGAATCCGGTCATTGGTTCCCTTATTTCTTGGATCTGACGCAATCCAGTATAGTCTAGTTAGGATTGGAGTGGGAGGGGAAGGGAGGGATGTGGAAAGTGCGTCTGGAATAGTTGGTTACGTGGACGATACTACGGTTTTGGTCAAGGATGAGGAGGACTTACAAAGTGTGAATGTGTTTCTGGGGATTTTTGGCAATGCCACTGGTAAGTGCATAAATACGTAGGGCTAAGTCGAATTTGTTAGAGGTTGGAAAGTGGGTGGGTGGGGGTTAATGGGGATACAGGTGTGGATGGACTGTGGTCCATCGATTGAAAGTATGTGGTATAGTGTTCATGGATGAATTTGGGGAGGCACGTAAGGTTAATGTGGGGAATGTTATTAAAGGGGCTATGCAGAGAATGTGTGGATGGAGAATGGGTGATCTAACTATACATCAGCGTGTAATTGCGGTGAATATGTTACTTTATAGTAAGATATGGCATGTGGCAGGGATTTATCCAATCTTAAAGAAGGATGTTGCGGATTTTGTAAGGAAAGTTTTGAGGTATGTCTGGGGGTATGGGAAACATTGGTTGGGGAAGGACGTGGTGGTAAAGGCGGTGGGCAGTGGGGGATTGGGTTTGATTGATCTGGAGGTAAGAATCATGAGTATGTATGTCAAATGTTGTTACATGACTAAGGGGGGGATAGGGGACGACGGGTGGGGGAGGTCATGCAGCATTTACAATTATGGATGAGGGGGAATGACTTTGTACGTTGTGGGGACATGCTGCGCAATTTAATGGGAGTCTGGAATCCGGGAGGTGTAACTGCAAGTGTGTTGGGAAGAGTTGGGTGTGGGAAGGAGGTGATTGAGGGAACTACTATATTCCCAGTGTATGATTGGAAGGGTATATGGTGTGATTTGCGAGGACTGAGATTGAAGGCAAGGGTGAGGAAAGTCATGTTTAGATTTTTACATGGGGTTCTAGCTTCCCGGGCTGTATTGTATAGAATGGGTTTGACTGGGGATGTGAGATGTCTTAGTTGTGGTGAGGAAGACACGGCTCATCATGGAGTTTACTTTTGTGAAAGGCTGGGAGTTATAAGGCAGTGGCTGGGAAAATTAATACGTTTTCCGGGAGGGGAAGGGATACATCCATTAAGGTTTTTTTTAGTTTGGACATAGGTGGGGTAGATAAGGATGTCAGAAGGGCAATGATGTACATGGCGGTTGACCTCGTGTATGTTTTGTGGGGGATGAGGGGGATACTCGGTGATGTGAGGCTGAGAGATATAGCTGCGACTATGTTTAGGACTAAATGTAGGAATAAGATGTTATATGGGTTGGCTTGGGGTAGGGCCTTTGCAATTAGTTATAGGGACTTTAGGCTGGGGCAGTTGTTAGGAATGATGAATGTATCTAGCTGAATAGGGGCTGTTCTTCTGGGGGTGTAAGTGGAAAAGTGATGATGGGTAGGTGGTTGGATGTATGGGGTGGATGTATGGGATCATAGGGGGATGGGGGGTAATGACGGGTGACGATCGGTAATGTTCGATTTTGACTAAGAACCTCAGGGGTAGTATGCATGGTAGTGGGTGTCTACAGGGAGAGCAGTGAATGAATGAAAGCATAGGGAAGGGGGATGTTAGAGGTGGTTAGGTCTGAAGAGTCAACAAAACATAATGTACAGGTTTTGTTGTGACATAGTGTGAATATATCCTAATGCATTAGTGGTTTATTTGCGTAATAATAAGAATTATAAAAGTTATCTCTATTTTGGACTCCATGTGTAATAGTATGTATATGTACGTCTGCATGATGTACAGTAACTTTGGTATGTTGTGTGTCTTGGTGTGTGTTGGAAAGATCCAATTGGTATATTGTGTGTGAGGTACTCGGTGTCTGATGTGTGTTAACCATGGTGTTAAGTTAAATGTGCAAGGATATATATAAATGATGGTATATCAAGGCACTGATATTTTTGATAATGGTGGGTGTGTTCCTAAGCATGGTCATTCATATATAGTAATCGTATTATATAATTTGTATGTGTTTTGTTGAAGTGTTGGATGAGTATTGTTATTTATGTAAGCAGATTTATTATAAGGATATATATAAATTAATTGACGATATAACAATGTGGTATGATATACGTGCGTCATTTGTATGTCGTATGTCCTTATTTTTGTTAATGATATAAGTACACATTTGTTAGTTTATTTAGCATGTGGGTTATTATTTTAAAAATTAATGTGATAGTGTGTTATGATTTTGTATATATTTGTTAATACCGTTGTAATCTACCTTGGTGGTTTGTTTTTGTCATATATAGAGTTTCGGGTAATTTGTTTTTATGTGATTCAGGTGCAAAAACAATAGGTGAACGAACGGTGCAAGTTTTCAATTTATAGGGAGACTATAGGGATAGGGTATAGGATAGGGATAGGATGATACTTTATAAGTTATAATATTCCAAGTTCCATATTATACTGCAGAGGTTATTGTTGGAAGTCCTGTAATAGGAGGTGGGGGCAAGGGGAGGAAATAGTTTTGTTTAATTATTGTAATATATACCTTGTCATTTGTACATTATGGAATATGGTATCATGTTATAAAGTTTATGTGCATGATATGTGCATGATATATGTTGTTTGTGGGGATATGTAATGAGGAGTTGTTTTGCATGGCGTATCTGGTTACTGGTTGTACTCAGGTATGGTTTATAATATATTATAATATAAAAGAAACATGTACATGTGGTATATATGTTTTTTTTTGTATTTGGACACTGAGTTATGTTCCATGTTGTATGATATGTGTTCCAATGTCTTCATGTGTTATGTTAAAATAATTTTTTTTATTAACACAGTTATAAAACTGCAACATTAACACACCTCCTTCAGAGTGCAGACACTGTACTTCCCATCTCCAGGACTCAAGTCCGGCCCTGCCGTTTCCTGAATCCCTTCATAATGTTACTTGCTCACACTCCAACAGCACGTCAAGTATTTAAAACCATTTCTCCATTCACTCCTATCAAATACGCTCACACATGCTTGCTGAAGTCCAAGCCCCTCGCACAAACCTCCTTTACCCCTCCCTCCAACCTTTCCTAGGCCGACCCCTACCCTGCCTTCCCTCCACTACAGATTTATACACTCTCGAAGTCATTCTGTCTCATTCCATTCTCTCTACATGTCCGAACCACCTCAACAACCCCTCCTCAGCTCTGGATAATAGTTTTGGTAATCCCGCACCGCCTCCTAATTTCCAAACTCCGAATTCTCTGCATTATATTCACACCACACATTGACCTCAGACATGACATCTCCACTGCCTCCAGCCTTCTCCTGCAACATTCTTCACCCCCATATAAGAGTGTTGGTATAACTATACTCTCATACATTCCCCTCTTTACTTCCATGGACAAGGTTCTTTGTCTCCACAGACTCCAAAGTGCTCCACTCACCCTTTTTCCCCTCATCAATTCTATGATTCACCTCATCCTTCATAGACCCATCTGCTGACATGTCCACTCCCAAATATCTGAATACATTCACCTCCTCCATACTCTCTCCCTCCAATCTGATATCCAATCTTTCGTCACCTTAACTTTTTGTTATTCTCATCACCTTACTCTTTCCTATATTCACTTTCAATTTTCTTCTTTACACACCCTACCAAATTCATCCACCAACCTCTGCAACTTCTCTTCAGAATCTCCCAAAAGCACAGTGTCATCAGAAAAAAGCAACTGTGACAACTCCCACTTTGTATTTGATTCTTTATCTTTAACCCCACACCTCTTGCCAAGACCCTTGCACTCACTTCTCTTACAACCCCATCTATAAATATATTGAACAACCACGGTGACATCAAAATCCTTGTCTAAGGCCCACTTTTACTGGGAAATAGTCCCCCTCCCTCCTACACACTCTAACCTGAGCCTCACTATCCTCATAAAAACTCTTCACTGCTTTCAGTAACCTACCTCCTATTCCATACACCTGCAACATCTGCCACATTGCCCCCTATCCACCCTATCATACGCCTTTTCCAAATCCATAAAGGCCACAAAAACCTCTTTACCCTTATCCAAATACTGTTCATCTATATGTTTCACTGTAAACACTTGGTCTACACACCACCTACCTTTCCTAAAGCCCCCTTGTTCATCTGCTCTCCTGCTTTCTGTCTTACTCTTAATTCTTTCAATAATAACTCTACCATACACTTTACCAGGTACACTCAACAGACTTATTCCCCTATAATTTTTGCACTCTCTTTTGTCCCCTTTGGTTTTTAAATAAAAAAAATAAATAAACGTACTTATCTACGTTCTTGTTATCATAGCCAAAAAAATAAATAGTTAGACTGTTGGGTTTAGTCCTGACTCTTTCTCTTCTACTTCAGCTCTTCCTCTCACCGGCTATTCTTCTTCTGTCCCCACTTCCCCCTCGCCCCTAGTGGGTCCTTAGCTGAGAGTCTGAACTAAACTGAAATTGTTATCATAGTGGGTTATAGATCTACTCAAGCTTCTAACTTCATTCCTATATAATTCAGTTTTATTATTTATTTCTCTCGTAATATTATTCCTAATGCTAAAGACATACACCATAGTTATATTCTACATTTTCGTTCAGGGTTCTTTTCTTGGCTAACATATCAACTTTATCAAGGAGGAGTAATCCAATTTCTGATGGAATCCAAAACAGATGTACATGAATTCCTTTTTCCCGGATTTTTTTTTTGGTATTTATATATGGCTTCTCTAATAAGTATGTTCTTGGAGAATTATGTGAGTCAAGAGCCTTCAGTGATGACATAGAATCAGTAATAATCATGGAGTCAAGCTCAGTGTCATAAGTTAACTTTAGCACCGTTAGGATGGCAAACAATTTAGTTTGCAGTGTAGACGCCCAGTTGTTAATTTGTATGCCTAACTCAACAAAGAGATGGCAACAAGAGAAGGTGCAGCCCTGCAAGTAGACTCCTGCTTAAATCCATCAGTGTATATAACTAGTGGTAAATTATTAATAATATTTAGGCGAGAAATTTCATCTTGGGCAGTTGCAAGGAAGGAATTACTGGTGATGAGCTTCTTGGGAGGGGATTGTAGTTATGTGATGCTAAACGAACACTTCTCCCATAGAGGGGTTGTCTACAGTGATGCAGTTCCTGCAAGTTGTAAAACTTAATATAATTGCATGCTTTCACAGTTCATTTAGATCTATGTGTATTTACATCTAGACATTTAGCAACATTCATAGTGACAGTGTCTGGTAAATTTCTTAACATTCTAATCCAAGTACAGTGTTAATCTGAACAATCCACCAAGTTCCTTCCTCATACTAAGAACCTTGGTAGATTTAGGACAGCCAAGAAAAAATCTAAGGGCTTCATTTTGTATTAACTCCAATGGCCGGAGAAAACTTTCCCTAGCTAATATCAACAAGGGCACAGCGTAATCAGTTAAGGCTCTAATATAGGCTATGTACACTATTCTCTCATTAGCACTATAGTTAGGGTTGTAGCCAGCAACAACTTAGAGCATGTGGAGGGAGTTTCGGGGGTCAATGCCCCCGCAGCCCGGTCTATAACCAGGCCTCGGTGGTGTAATGTAGTGTTTGTGAGGAGGACAGGTTAGTAGGTATGATTATGAGAGAGGTGGGGTACTGTAGTGGGCGTAAGAGGCCTTTAGAGTGAGGTGTGGAGTAACGTACTCCACAGAAGAGTAGTGGAAGGGGGAAGGTATAGTGAAGTGTGCATGTGACAGACATGGAGTAGTACAATGGGTATTTGATGGGGTGAGGGTAGTGAAGTGGGTATGTGAGCCAGATGGGGGTAGAGCACGGGAATGTGAGTGGTTGTGGTAGTGTGGTGGGTGTGTGGAGGTTAGGCATGTGTAATGGATATGTGAGGGGAAGAAGTACACTGGGAGTATGATAGGGGTGGGAGAGTGTTGGGGATGAGAGGGAGTAGATCAGAGGGAGTGTAAGGGGTGAGAGAAAATGTGGTGGGTGAGTGAGGGAGGGAGGTATGAGTAGTGTAAAGGGTTGTTATGGGGATTAAGATGTGTAGTAGGTATATGATGGGGGAAATGTAATGGATATTTCAGGGATAGGAATAGTGTAGTTGGTGTTTAAGGGTTATTGTATTATTTGTGTGTAGGGATGGGGCATGCGCATTGGGTGTGTGAAGGGGCGGGTTAGTGTAATTTGATGGGTTGGGGACTGTAGTGGGTGTGTGAAGGGGTGGGTGTAGTGAGGGTATCCTTTGTATTTGAAGGGTGAGAGTAGTTGAGTGGGAGTGGGGGGTAGTTTTTTTAATAAATTTTACAGGCTAAGAGCTGTTATCTTATCTCAGCTTCTATGTGAGGTATACCACTATGTTCCAGGATGCCACCCACAACAGTCGTCTATCACCCAGGTTCCTACTTACTGCTAGATGAAGAGGAGCAGTAGGTGTAACGAAACATGCCCAACATTTCCACCCATTCCGGGGATAATTGTTTGTTCGGATTTTTAACCTTGGAGTGTTAGCCACCCAGGATAACCCAAGAAAGTTAGTGCGTCATACAGGACTGTCTCTTATTTTCATTACTCACGAAATCGTAATGACACGATTGCAAACAAACCATACCACGGGTGGGGTTCGAACCCCGGTCAGAGAGTCTCAAAACTCTAGAGTTTTGAGACTCTCTGACCGCCGGTTCAACCCCACTCTGGTATGGTTTCTTATTTCATTGTGGTCTTCGTCTTGTCCCCCAGGATGCACCACACCAGCCGACTAACACCCAGTGGTGGACTAACACTCAGTGGTGGACCTGACTTAACTCAGTGAAGACGTGTCTTGTGTGCTCTCTGCCAATCTGAAGAAGATGTCCTCTCTTGAGCTACTCTACCAGCAGCTGAAGGAAGAACTGAGGGTAGCTAAGCTTGAGATACAGCGACTGACTGAGGAAAACAAGAGGATTCGTAGTAATCCTCCTGTTAGAAATCCTCAAGCCAGGAAAGGAACCTGGACAGTGGCTAAAACGCATGGGACAAAGTTAAGGCTCAAGAGGACGGGTGGAGAGGTAGAAACAACGAAGACCCAGGAGAATGTTGTGGAAACATCGAACCCATTCTCCGTGCTACCCGATGAATGTGAGTCGACTTCTGGGAGCGTCACGACGAAGACACAAGGAAGGTAAAAACATTGTTGTTGTTGGGGACAGTCAGGTTAGGTACATGGATAGGGCTTTCTGTTTGATTGATAGGAGTAGGAGACAGAGGGTTTGCTTTCCTGGGGCTGGGATGGAGGATATTGTTAGCCGTCTGGACGACATCATGAGAGGTAATGGGAGCAATCTATTATCTGTCTCAGTGCTGGAGGCAACGATGTTGGCAGACGTAGGAGTGAGGACCTGACTAGCAGGTTTAGGTCAGCAATAGACATAATTAGGAAGAAGGGTGGGAACCCTGTCATATGTGGTATTTTGCCAAGGAGAGAGTTGGAAATGAATGGCTGTCCAGGGCAATTGGTGTCAATTGCTGGCTGGACAAATACTGTAAGAAAATTCAGTAACATTCATTGACAACTGGGACCTCTTCTATGGCAGAAATGACATGTATGCCAGGGATGGGGTTCACTTATCCAGGTCTGGGGTGGGGGCACTGGCAACTGCAGTGGAGGGGCTGTTAGGGCTTTAAACTAGAAATAGTTAGTGGTATGGGTTTTGGGGGAAAACAGAAGTCCCAGTGTAGTAATATTATAAGTTGTAGGAGAACTAGTAATAGGCAGAATAAGGTGGATAGTGGAAAGCTAGTGACACTAGATGACAAGGACAGTAATAGGTATAGTGGAAAATCAGAGATGAGCAGGAAGGGTAAGAGAAAGGAGGGTCTCTAATTATATATTACACCAATAGTCGTAGTGCTAGGAATAAGATGGACGAGTTGAGATTAGTTGCAAGTACGGGTAATATTGATGTTTTTGCAATAACTGAGACATGGTTTAATATGAAAAATCGGGACTTGCCTGCCGAATGTCACATTCAGGGTTTTAAATTGTTCCAAGTAGACAGAAGTATCGGGAAAGGGGGTGGGGTGGCACTCTATGTCCGTGATCATTTAAATTGTTGCATAAAAACGGGTATAAAGTCTGAATTAACACATACAGAGTCTGTCTGGATAGAATTTTCAGAGGGTGTGAAAAATTGATTTTAGGCGTGATTTACCGTCCTCCAAACTTAGATAGGGAACAAGGAGACTACTTTGGGAGGAAATTGTTAAGGCCACAAGACACGATAACGTAGTAATTCTAGGGGACTTTAACTTTAGTCAGATTGATTGGAATTTCATGACAGGAATTTAGAATCTAACGACTTTTAGAAGTAGTTCAGGATTGCTTTTTGAAGCAGTTTGTAACAGAACCTACAAGGGAAATAACCTACTTGACTTGGTTCTGGCAAGCAAGAAACCCTTGTTAATAATTTAGAAATTACAGAGGAACTCGGCTCAAGCGACCACAAGTCAATTACCTTTAGCATTGAATGGATGTATGATAGTAGGGATAATTCAGTAATGGTCCCAGATTTTCGCTTAGCAGATTATAATGGACTTAGAGAACACTTATCAACTGTGGACTGGGGTGAAGAGAGGTATCAATATGACAGTTTCTTAACACTATACAGGCTGCCCAAAGAACATTTATCCGTATAAAGAAATTAGATCAAGTAGAAATGACCCAAAATGGATGAATAATAGGCTCAAATATCTTTTAGGGCAGAAGAAAGGAATTTATAGGCGCATAAAAAGAGGTGAGGGTCATCTTATAAATCAGTATACTGACATTAAGAGGGACGTTAAAAGGGAATAAGAAAAGCTAAACGGGACTATGAAATTAAAGTTGCTAGGGATTCAAAAACTAACCCAAAAGTTTTCCAGGTTTATAGAACAAAAGTTAGGGATAAGATAGGTCCCTTAAAAATAACTTTGGGCATCTTACTGACAAGGAGAATGATATGTGCTCTATTTTTAATAATTATTTTCTCTCGGTTTCACACAGGAAGACATTAATAATATCCCAGTAATTAATTTTTACAGAGGCCCAGAAGAAGATAAATTATGTAATATCACAGTCACTAGCGAAATGATTATGAAACAGCTGGACCGACTGAAACAAAATAAATCGCCGGGTCCTGATGAGCTTTTTGCAAGGGTTCTTAAGGAATGCAAAATGGAACTCTGTGAACCAATATCTAACATTTTAATTTATCTCTTCAAACAGGTGTAGTGTCTGATATGTGGAAGATGGCTAATGTAATTCCTATTTTTAAAGCAGGGGACAAGTCACTACCGTCTAACTACCGCCAATAAGCCTGACCTCAATTGTAGGCAAATTACTAGAGTCAATTATAGCTGATATTATTAGAAGCCATCTAGATAACCATAATTTGATTAATGATACCCAGCATGGATTCACGAGGGCCGTTCCTGC
Source organism: Cherax destructor (assembly GCA_009830355.1). NCBI lineage: Eukaryota > Metazoa > Arthropoda > Malacostraca > Decapoda > Parastacidae > Cherax > Cherax destructor. The sequence continues at coordinate 68,142 of WNWK01006820.1, forward strand.
CTATCTAATTTATTAACCTTCTTCAGTAAAGCTTTTGAGGCTGTTGATCACGATAAAGAATTCGATATTGTTTATTTAGACTTTAGTAAGGCTTTTGATAGAGTACCGCACCAGAGACTGTTAAAGAAAGTGGCAGCTCATGGCATTGGGGAAAAAGTGCTGTCATGGATCGAGTCATGGCTCACCAATAGGAAGCAGAGAGTGTGCATAAATGGGGTTAAATCCGAATGGGGACTTGTAACAAGTGGTGTTCCACAGGGATCAGTCTTAGGCCCATTGTTATTTATAATATATATCAATGACCTTGATGAGGGAATTACTAGTGATATGAGCAAATTCGCCGACGACACGAAGATAGGTAGGATAATTGATTCAAACATAGATGTCATAGAACTTCAGGAAGATTTAGACAAACTTAATTCGTGGTCAGAAAAGTGGCAGATGCAGTTCAATGTAGATAAATGCAAGGTTCTGAAGCTCGGAGTGTCCATAACCCAAGCACTTATAAGTTAAATAACGTAGAACTTAGCCATACAGATTGCGAGAAGGACTTGGGGGTGATGGTAAGCAGCAACCTTAAACCAAGACAGCAATGCCTAAGCGTACGTAATAAGGCAAATAGATTACTGGGATTTATATCAAGAAGTGTTAGCAACAGAAGTCCAGAGGTTATATTACAGCTTTATACATCATTAGTAAGGCCTCACCTAGATTACGCAGCTCAGTTCTGGTCTCCATATTACAGAATGGACATAAATTCGTTAGAAAACATTCAGCGTAGAATGACTAAATTAATACATAGCATTAGAAATCTTCCTTACGAAGAAAGATTGAAGACCCTAAAATTACATTCACTTGTAAGACGTAGAATGAGGAGACATGATCGAGGTATACAAGTGGAAAATGGGTATTAACAAAGGGGATATAAATAAGGTCTTGAGGATATCTCCCCAAGAGAGAACCCGCAATAATGGATTCAAGTTAGATAAGTTTAGATTTAGAAAGGATATAGGAAAGTATTGGTTTGGAAATAGGGTAGTTGATGAGTGGAACAGTCTGCCTAGTAGGGTTATTGAAGCTAGGACCTTGGGTAGTTTCAAATTTAGGTTGGATAAATTCATGAGTGAGAGGGGTTGGATTTGAGTGGGACTCCGCATGAGTGGGTAGAATTGTCAAAGCTTATTTCTTGGGTAGCATTGAAGATTGGGTTGAGCAAATATTCTGTTAGTGGGACGGATTGTGAAGGACCTGCCTAGTATGGGCCAACAGGCCTGCTGCAGTGTTCCTCCTTTCTTATGTTCTTATGTTCTTATCTACACACTTCTATTCCAGTCAAGATACTAAGACCAAAAGAGGCATCATCATCGGATTCTTCCTAAGAGCTTACCGAATTTGTAGTCCTGAGTTTCTTGACGAGGAATGTACATACATTCACCAAACCTTCACTGATTTACAATTTCCTTCCTTTTCCATCAAAGATTGCAAGAAAAGAGCTCTTCAGATCATTAATTCTCCACGCGTCAACTCCACTCCAAACAAAGTTATAATTCTTCACAACAGCCAAGTTGCATCGAACATTTCTAAAGTATTTGTACAAGCTAACATTAGAGTCGCCATCGCTTCCAGCACTTCTATAAAGGATATAACCAGGACAAAATCCAAGCACCATGAACCAGGCTGCGACAGAATTTATGTAGGTGAAACAGCAAGAAACTCGAAACACGCCTCAATGAACACATTAATACATGTAGGAACGATAACCTGAACAACGCCTGCGTACAACACCGAAATTCCACCAGTCATCTCATGAAATTCAGAGACGCCCGATTAGTAATCAAAGAAACTAATTTTCGCACTTATCGCTGTTTCTAACACAATTAAACAAAACAAAGGCAGCTTCACCATCTCTGAAGTCTTAGCAAGAATCCTCCTGAAAACAGTAAACCCTACCATCACATAGTCTCTCCTGTTAATACCACACAAGCACATCGCAGATGTGGAACACTGATACAGGTCTTCTCCAACAGAAATATTTGTCTAACCTATATTTTTGTGCTACCCAAGTAATTTTTTTTTTCACCTTTTACGCATGTGCAAGTTGATTGTTCTACCTTATTGTATTACTACTACAACTTATATCACTACTACTACTACCACCACTAGTATTACACCTCACTCTGAGTATATATATACCCTCTGTGTCCATGTATTGTTTATAACGGCTTGAGAAAGCTCCTGGAGAGCGAAACGTTGCCACAATAAAATGTCATATTAGTTGCATTTGTGTCCTTTTACTTAACATATTGTCGGTAATTCTACCAATATTAATACATGGTATCACAGTGGACAAATTCACATGTGGAAGTTGATGCCTATAGGTCAGGCAAGTTTATCTGGAGTTTACCTGGAGAGAGTTCCAGGGGTCAACGCCCCTACGGCCCGGTCTGTAACCAGGCCTCATGTTGGATCAGAGCCTGATCAGCCAGGCTGTTACTGCTGGCCGCACGCAGTCCAACGTACGAACCACAGCCTGGCTGGTCAGGTACCGACTTTAGGTGCCTGTCTAGTGCCTGCTTGAAGAAAGCCAGGGGTCTATTGGTAATCCCCCTTATGTATGCTGGTAGGCAGTTGAACAGTCTTGGGCCCCTGACACTTACTGTGTTGTCTCTCAACGTGCTAGTGGCACCCCTGCTTTTCATTGGGGGGATGTTACATCGCCTGCCGAGTCTTTTGCTTTCGTAGGGAGTGACACTCGTGTGCAAGTTTGGTACTAATCCCTCTAGGATTTTCCAAGTGTATATAATAATGTATCTCTCCCGCCTGTGTCCCAGGGAGTACAGGATTAGGAACTTCAAGCGTTCCCAATAATTGAGGTGGTTTATTGCAGTTATGCGTGCCGTGAAGGTTCTCTGCACATTTTCTAGGTCAGCAATTTCACATGCCTTGAAAGGTGCAGGTAGTGTGCAGCAATATTCCAGCCTAGATAGAACAAGCGACCTGAAAAGTGTCAACATGGGCTTGGCATCCCTGGTTTTGAAGGTTCTCATTATCCATCCTGCTACAGTGTTATGGTCCTTGAAGGTGAGATCCTCTGTCATGATCACTCCCAGGTCTTTGACGTTAGTTTTTCGCTCTATTGTGTGGTTGGAATTTGTTTTATACTTCGATGAGATTTTAATTTCCTCACGTTTTCCATATCGGAGTAATTGAAACTTCTCATCATTGAACTTCATATTGTTTTCTGCAGCCCATTTAAAGATTTGGTTTATGTCTTCTTGGAGTCTTGCAGTGTCTTCAATGGTGAACACTGTCATGAAGATTCGGGTGTCATCTGCAAAGGAAGACACGGCACTGTGGCTTATATCCCTGTCTATGTCCGATATGAGGATGAGGAACAGGATGGGAGCAAGTACTGTGCCTTGTGGAACAGAGCTTTTCACTGTAGCCGCCTCAGACTTTAGTCTGTTGACTACTACTCTTTGTGTTCTACTTGTTAGGAAATTATAGATCCATCTACCAACTTTTCCTGTTATTCCTTTATCACGCATTTTGTGTGCTATCACACCATGGTCACACTTATCAAAGGCTTTTGCAAAGTCTGTGTATATAACATCTGTATATTGTTTGTCCTCTAGAGCGTCCAGGAAGAATTCTCTGTATCAAGACCACAAGATGTTGCTGTGTCTAACAGCAATGTAGATAAATGGTTCAGAGAACCGACAAGTTGATGAATTAGACACGTGTGAAACACTTGGGAATCTTTATGGAGGAAACGTTTCTCCACTCAGTGGTTTAATCAGTCCTAAACAAAGAAGAATGGTGAAGATCAGGAGGAGTTTGAGGTAATCAGTCCCTCAGCCTGGAGTCGATGTAATCAGTTCATCAATCTTGATGATACCCAAGTGTTGCACATTCTTTACATCTGTAATTTCGCCTTCCTTAAAAAAAAACTGTTAATGTGCAACAGTGTTTTAAATTAGAGAGAATAAGTGACTTAAAGAAGATTGTTATTGATTTGGCATTCCTAGTTTTAAATGTTCTCTTTTTTTCATCCAATCATTATCGTTGTGGTTGTGATAATGACACTGATGATTTCCTATAAAGTGATATCTAACATTATCGAGTGATTAGAATTAATCTTAGTTTATGTTTCCTCCAATTATTCATTAGAGTAATTGAATTGTTTCCTATAAACACCATATCGTTATCTGCGTCCCACTGGAAGATTTTGTATATATTTTCTAGGAGATCTGCTGTGTTTTCAATGGATGTCACTCACACTCTAGCAGTATAGTCTGCAAAGGATGCTACTGTGTTATGATTTATGTCCCCGTCAATGTTACATATGAGGACAAGAAGAGTAACGACGGCTGTGACTGGGGTCACAGTTATTCACTGTGGCGGCCTCTGACTTAACTCTGTTTATTTGATAAAGATGGAGTCCCACGAGGCTGGGCCAGGGGCAGAGGGAATTTCCTAATTTGTTGTTTTTATTGAAGGAACTGAGATATTAATTGCCATAAGATTATTTTTGAATGCCTCTTCTGATTCGCTTCAAATCATCACCGCTAGTATTTATCTGAATTAGAAACGTACGTCTCGTGTGCACTGAGGTACAGGATACGTTTCTCGGATCCTGTAGCGACCAAAGCTTGCATCTTTGGTCTAATTGTTAAACAACTCTGTACTGTACCGGTACTATACCATTGCTTTCCTAACCAGAGTACGCCGCAGTTAGTTTGCGACTACCATGGTATGTTACCCTAGTGGAAGCGACTAATATATAAGCTTAGCTTGAGATTGTTTATGTTTGTTATAATCTGTATATTATTTAGATATTTATGAATGACAAGATATCTTCTGGATATTGTCTATATATTGTACTTTAACTTCTTCAATATTTCATTAAAGTTTTGTATCTCTTTTACTCTCCTTTGTATATAATTAATAGATTCTGGAGGGACTGGTCCCTAATCTGCACACATAAATCACTCCATATGAAAGCAAAAGACTTGGCAGGCGATGCAACATACCCTCAGTGAAAAGTAGGGGCCCCACTGGTACACTAAGAGAAAACGCAATAAGTGTCGGGGGCCCAAGACTGTTCAACAGCCTCCTACCAGCCATAAGGGGAATTACCAATAGACCCCTGGTTGTCAGTGCCCGTTCATCCGGGCTGTGGTTCGTACGTTGGACTACGTGCGGCCAGCAGTAACAGCCTCGTTGATCAGGTCATGTACCGGGCCACGGGGCGTTGATCCCCGGAATGTCCTCCAGGTAGACTCCAGGTAGGTTGTGTAATGATGGGGAGAGGTTAGTGTAGTGGAAGTTTGAAGGGGATGAGGGTTGTGTAGTGACAGTGTGAAGACAGATACATCCCCTTCATCTACTCCCTCACTGCTAGGGTATTACTCCACTTCTTACTCCCACTCGTCCCACTCTTATGCAGCTCACTTCTTTGCACTTTTTCTGGATCTACTAATATCGTAATTCCTTCCCTCACCTCCCTGGACAAATCCCCAGTAATAACTCAGAAAGCAGCAAACCCATTTTCTTACACCATTAAAGATCCTTGGTTAGAACTGGTATAATACCTAAGCTTGATGTCGCCCAAAACAGTGCTTAACAATAAGGTACCTATTTACTGCGAGGAAACATGGGCAGCAGAGTTAAAGAGACTTTCCGTTACATCTCGCTCGGCTCTGGAGCAGAGCTCATGTCTTTTCATTTACAACACAAGCACTCTGCCCATGACCTACAAGTCACATTTATTCTCCATGTTAGTGTGTTGCTTGACAACGTCAGCTATGTTTGTTTCTTGACAACGTCAGCTATGTTTGTTGCTTGACAACATCAGCTATGTTTGTTGCTTGACAACGTCAGCTAAGACTCACCCCACCGTCATGCCGGGTCTAAGGGTATATAATCAGCTAGATAGTTATTTCAAATATATGAATACAAATTTTATCAATAAGATTACTTGCCTGTATGAATATAGAGGAAGATAGGAAAAGGTATAGGAAAAATAACAAATTTGGGTGTGAAGACAGCTGTAGGCAGGTGTGGGGTAGGGGACAGCTGGCCGAATGTAGGCAGGTGTGGGGAAGGGAACAGTTGGGTGAGTGAAGGCAGGTGTTACTTTAGTGAGAAACAGACGTCGTGAAGGAAATACATCTTTTCATCCTTTTTCCTCCTATGGCTTATCTTTTCTTCGTTTCACTTCTCTCTTCGTCTCGTCGACTGCAAGTATGGGGGATGGCAGCCAGTATGGGGGATGGCAGCAAGTATGGGGGATGGCAGCAAGTATAGGGGATAGCAGCAAGTATGGGGGATGGCAGCAAGTATGGGGGATGGCAGCAAGTATGGGGGATGGCAGCAAGTATGGGGATGGCAGCAAGTATGGGGATGGCAGCAAGTATGGGGATGGCAGCAAGTATGGGGATGGCAGCAAGTATGGGGGATGGCAGCAAGTAGGGGGATGGCAGCAAGTAGGGGGATGGCAGCAAGTATGGGGGATGGCAGCAAGTATGGGGGATGGCAGCAAGTATGGGGATGGCAGCAAGTATGGGGATGGCAGCAAGTATGGGGGATAACAGCAAGTATGGGGATGGCAGCAAGTATGGGGATGGCAGCAAGTATGGGGATGGCAGCAAGTATGGGATATGGCAGCAAGTATGGGGGATGGCAGCAAGTATGGGGATGGCAGCAAGTATGGGGATGGCAGCAAGTATGGGATATGGCAGCAAGTATGGGGATGGCAGCAAGTATGGGAGATGGCAGCAAGTATGGGATATGGCAGCAAGTATGGGGGATGGCAGCAAGTATGGGGATGGCAGCAAGTATGGGGGATGGCAGCAAGTATGGGATATGGCAGCAAGTATGGGGATGGCAGCAAGTATGGGGGATGGCAGCAAGTATGGGGGATGGCAGCAAGTATGGGGATGGCAGCAAGTATGGGGGATGGCAGCAAGTATGGGGGATGGCAGCAAGTATGGGATATGGCAGCAAGTATGGGGATGGCAGCAAGTATGGGGATGGCAGCAAGTATGGGGGATGGCAGCAAGTATGGGGATGGCAGCAAGTATGGGGATGGCAGCAAGTATGAGGGATGGCAGCAAGTATGGATATGGCAGCAAGTATGGGATATGGCAGCAAGTATGAGGATGGCAGCAAGTATGGGGATGGCAGCAAGTATGGGGATGGCAGCAAGTATGGGATGGCAGCAAGTATGGGATATGGCAGCAAGTATGGGGGATGGCAGCAAGTATGGGGGATGGCAGCAAGTATGGGATGGCAGCAAGTATGGGGATGGCAGCAAGTATGGGGATGGCAGCAAGTATGGGGATGGCAGCAAGTATGGGGGATGGCAGCAAGTATGGGGATGGCAGCAAGTATGGGGATGGCAGCAAGTATGGGGATGGCAGCAAGTATGGGGATGGCAGCAAGTATGGGGGATGGCAGCAAGTATGGGATATGGCAGCAAGTATGGGGATGGCAGCAGGTATAGGATGGCAGCAAGTATGGATATGGCAGCAAGTATGGGGATGGCAGCAAGTATGGGGATGGCAGCAAGTATGGGGATGGCACAAGTAGGGATGGCAGCAAGTATAGGGATGGCAGTAAGTATGGGGGATGGCAGCAAGTATGGGGGATGGCAGCAAGTATGGGGATGGCAGCAAGTATGGGGGATGGCAGCAAGTACTGGCAGGTCATGCAAGTATGGTAGATGGCACAAGTTGTTAGTGAAGGCAGGTATGGGTAGAATCTAGCAGGTCCCGATAATAATGAGGTGAAACTAATCAGAGAGTTGATTTGAAAAAGAAATGCATCAGAGAGGACAAGTACAGGGCAGAAACACACGTGAGTGCATACTAATAAATACTAGCAACTAATTTAACTATGTTATCACCAAGAAGAGATGTCATAAGCGCGTTAAGATCAGTCAACATGCTCATTGCATCTCAAGACATTTTTCATTGCTTAGGTTGATTACCGTTTTTCTCCCCTTCATTGTATTTGGTAGATTGATGAACGTTTTCAATCCCTTCATTATATGTGGTGGTATCACCAACGTTTCCAGGCTGCATCACAATATCTGGAAGTCTTGTCAACGTCCAATAACCAAGTATACTTTTCCAAAATCCATCATTATCATATGGCCTCGCCACTGTATATAATACACTAGTGCATGAATTCATTTGTTAGCCGTTGTATTATATTTTAAACAAACCTCTTACTTTCACCAGGCGAGTATAGTAGTTGTTTATGTAAGCTTTCTCCTGCTTGGTACGTGGTGTCACGGTCCACAAGACACACCACGCCCACTCCTGCTTCAGTAATATTATGCAGAACACCTACTGAATCCCTGATCACTGAAGTACGATATGACACTGGTCACTGAAGTAATTTACAACACTTTTCACTGTAGCAAGATAACACACTGGTCACTGAAGTAAGATATTAAACTGGTCACTGAAGTACGATATTACACTGGTTACTAAAGTAAGATACTACACTGATCACTGAAGAACGATATTACACTGGTCACTGAAGTACGATATGACACAGGTCACTGAAGTAAGATACTACACTGATCACTGAAGTAAGATATTACATTAGTCACTGAAGTAAGATATTACACTGGTCATTGAAGTAAGATACTACACTGGTCACTGAAGTAAGATATTACACAGGTAACTGAAGTAAGATATTACACTGGTCACTGAAGTACGATACTACACTTGTCACTGAAGTAAGATACTACACTGATCACTGAAGTAAGATACTACACTGGTCACTGAAGTAAGATATTACACTGGTCACTGAAGTAAGATACTACACTGATCACTGAAGTAAGATATTACACTGGTCACTGAAGTAAGATATTACACTGGTCACTGAAGTAAGATATTACACTGGTCACTGAAGTAAGATACTACACAGGTCACTGAAGTAAGATATTACACTGGTTACTGAAGTAAGATATTACATTGGTCACTGAAGTAAGATATTACACTGGTCATTGAAGTAAGATACTACACTGGTCACTGATGTAAGATATTACACAGGTAACTGAAGTAAGATATTACACTGGTCATTGAAGTAAGATACTACACTCGTCACTGAAGTAAGATTATTACACTGGTCACTGAAGTAAGATCTTACACTGGTCACTGAAGTAAGATACTACCCTGATCACTGAAGTAAGATATTACACTGGTCACTGAAGAACGATATTAAACTGGTCACTGAAGTACGACATTACACTGGTAACTGAAGTACGATATTACACTGGTCACTGAAGTACGATATTACACTGGTCACTGAAGTAAGATACTACACTGATCACTGAAGTAAGATATTACACTGGTCACTGATGTACGATATTACACTGGTCACTGAAGAACGATATTACACTGGTCACTGAAGAACGATATTACACTGGTCACTGAAGTAAGATACTACACTGATCACTGAAGTAAGATATTACACTGGTCACTGAAGTACGATATTACACTGGTCACTGAAGAACGATATTACACTGGTCACTGAAGAACGATATTACACTGGTCACTGAAGTAAGATACTACACTGATCACTGAAGTAAGATACTACACTGGTCACTGAAGAACGATATTACACTTGTCACTGAAGTAAGATACTACACTGGTCACTGAAGTAAGATACTACACTGGTCACTGAAGTAAGATACTACACTGGTCACTGAAGTAAGATACTACACTATTCACTGAAGTAAGATACTACACTGGTCACTGAAGTAAGATATTACACAGGTAACTGAAGTAAGATATTACACTGGTCATTGAAGTAAGATACTACACTCGTCACTGAAGTAAGATATTACACTGGTCACTGAAGTAAGATACTACACTGGTCACTGAAGTAAGATACTACACTGGTCACTGAAGTAAGATACTACATTGGTCGCTGAAGTAAGATACTACACTGGTCACTGAAGTAAGATACTACACTGATCACATAAGTAAGATACTACACTGGTCACTGAAGTAAGATACTACACTGGTCACTGAAGTAAGATACTACACTGATCACTGAAGTAAGATACTACACTGGTCACTGAAGTAAGATACTACACTGGTCACTGAAGTAAGATACTACACTGATCACTGAAGTAAGATACTACACTGGTCACTGAAGTAAGATACTACACTGGTCCCTGAAGTAAGATACTACACTGGTCACTGAAGTAAGATACTACACAGGTCACTGAAGTAAGATACTACACTGGTTCCTGAAGTAAGATACTACACTGGTCACTGAAGTAAGATACTACACTGGTCCCTGAAGTAAGATACTACACTGGTCACTGAAGTAAGATACTACACTGGTCACTGAAGTAAGATACTACACTGGTCACACACCTAGTACCTTATCCAGCAACTCTGTGTAAGAATGCACTAACGACTCTGGTGTATGCGACAATCTAATGATTATAATAATAATTTTTAAAGGGGTTGACCGCTAAGCCCGCGGAAGGTCTCGATGAGATGACGAAAAGCTCCGGCTGCGAGTCATCATGTGACTAAGACCCGCTTCAGGAAACACTTTCTCTTTTTCCTGACAAACCTGCGAAAGAATAGTGAACTGCCAAGCGCTTTCGTGGTTTCTCACATTATCAAGGAAATGTAAAAATATAAGATCAGAAGGCATGTAAAGGCGAGATTACACGTCGCGGTCAACATACAACACCTGACCTTTTATGGTAATGTGGATAGGTGGTCAAATACCTCTCAGACACAGCTTATATTCTACCCATACTTGTCGAATATATCTTAAATTCTTCCCAAATTTTATTAAATATTAGTGAGTTTAATTTGTACAATCCTTAACCAATATTAATATTAATTTCAAAGCTATTTTTTATGAAACTTGATTCTATTATATTTCTCTCAACCATAAACCTGCTTGACGCAACATTCTTGGCCTTTTTGAAAATCAATTGGAGGGTTTAAATCTCTCACATGAATAAACAGAACATTAGACTCCTGTCCGCTTCTTATGCAATATTTATGTTGCAATCTCAGTTCAAGACTTTCCCCAGTTTGACTGTAATAAACTTTATCATGTCTTTTACATGTAAACCTGTAGACAAAGCCGTCAGTATTTCTGAAGAATTTTTAATTATTTTTTTTTCCTGTATCAAGTTTTTAAATACAACTTTGATATTAACATTGTTAAGCAGAAAAATTATATCAAGAAGGTTTTCATGGTAATGGAGAACTAACATATGTTTAGTTCAATATGGGTGTTTGTCTTTTTTAACATTGTAAAAAGTATGTCTAGCAATTTTAAAAGATTTATCAATTAAGTGTTTTGGGTATTTTAGATCATTAGCTATTTCATAAATCTTCAAGAATTCTTCATCTATGAACTGTGGGCTGCAAATACACAAAAACTCTCAAAAACATCGACGAGAATACAGGAAGTTTAACTCTATCATGATGTGAAGAAGAAGAATAGTACACATAACAACAGTTATTTGTTGGTTTTCGGCAAATTTAAAATTTAAAATCATAGTTTCCCTTAATAATTAATACATCTAGAAAAGGTAATGAGTTATTTTGTTCAAACTCAACATTAAAATTTATGGTGTGTGTGTGGGGGGGGGGGTGAAAGTGTGTGTGGTGAGTGTGTGTGTGGTGTGTGTGTGTGTGTGTGTGTGTTTGTGTACTCACCTATTTGTTCACCTATTTGTGGTTGCAGGGGTCGATTCATAGCTCCTGGCCCGGCCTCTTCACTGATTGCTACTAGGTTCTCTCTCTCCCTGCTCCATGAGCTTTATCAAACCTCGTCTTAAAACTATGTATGGTTCCTGCCTCCACTACATCACTTTCCAGGCTATTCCACTTCCTGACAACTCTATGACTGAAGAAATACTTCCTAACATCCCTTTGAATCATAGGAGTCTTCAACTTCCAATTGTGACCCCTTGTTTCTGTGTCCCCTCTCTGGAACATCTTGTCTCTGTCCACCTTATCTATTCCTCGCAGTATTTTATATGTCGTTATCATGTCTCCCCTAACCCTCCTGTCCTCTAGTGTCGTCAGGCCGATTTCCCTTAACCTTTCTTCTTAGGACAATCCCCTTAGCTCTGGGACTAGTCTTGTTGCAAACCTTTGCATTTTCTCTAATTTCTTGACGTGCTTGACCAGGTGTGGGTTCCAAACTGGTGCTGCATACTCCAGTATGGGCCTGACGTATATGGTGTACATAGTCTTGAATGATTCCTTAGTGAGGTATTGGAACGCTATTCTTAGGTTTGCCAGCCGCCCGTATGCTGCAGCAGTTATCTGATTGATGTGTGCCTCAGGAGATGTGCTCGGTATTATACTCACCCCAAGATCTTTTTCCTTGAGTGAGGTTTGCAGTCTTTGGCCGCCTAGATTATACTCTGTCTGCGGTCTTCTTTAACCTTCCCCGATCTTCATAACTTTACATTTGGCAGGGTTAAATTCAAGGAGCCAGTTACTGGACCAGGCTTGTAGCCTGTCTAGGTCTCTTTGTAGTCCTGCCTGATCCTCGATTGATTTAATTCTTCTCATTAACTTCACATCATCTGCAAACAGGGACACTTCTGAGTCTATCCCTTCCGTTATGTCATTCACATATACCGAAAACAGTACAGGTCCTAGGACTGACCCTTGTGGAACCCCATTCGTTACAGGTGCCCACTCTGACACCTCGTCACGTACCATGACTCGTTGTTGCCTCCCTGTCAGATATTCTCTGATCCATTGCAGTGCCTTTCCTGTTACGTGTGCCTGATCCTCTAGCTTTTGCATTACCCTCTTGTGAGGAACTGTGTCGAAGGCCTTCTTGCAGTCCAAGAAAATGCAGTCTATCCACCCCTCTCTCTCGTGTCTTACTTCTGTTACCTTGTCATAAAACTCCAGTAGGTTTGTGACACAGGATTTACCTTCCCTGAAACCGTGCTGGTTGTCGTTTATAAGCTTGTGTCTTTCTAGGTGCTCCACCACTCTCCTCCTGATGATCTTCTCCATGATTTTGCATACTATACACGTAAGTGACACAGGTCTGTAGTTTAATGCTTCGTGTCTGTCTCCTTTCTTAAAAATTGGGGATTACATTTGCCATCTTCCACACCTCGGGTAGTTGCCCAGTTTCAATTGATGTGTTGAAGGACCCACGGAGAAATGTTGTCAGGTCTCACCGCTTTTGAGGTATCGAGTTCACATAGCAGCTTCTTCACCTCCTCCTCGGTTGTGTGTATTTCATCCAGCACTTGTTGGTATTCCTCCCTATTCTGAATTCCTTGAGTCCTTCCTGTCTCCTCTGTAAATTCTTCTTTAAATCTCATGTTGAACTCCTCACATACCTCTTGGTCGTTTCTTGTGAACTCCCCACCTTCCTTCCTCAGCCTGATTACCTGGTCCTTGACTGTTGTTTTCCTCCTAATGTGGCTATACAACAGCTTTGGTTCAGACTTGACTTTTGATGCTATATAATTTTCGTATTGTCGCTGAGCCTCCCTTCTTACCTGTGCATATTCGTTTCTGGCTCTTCGGCTAATCTCTTTATTTTCCTGGGTCCTTTGTCTTCTGTACTTTTTCCATTCTCTAGTGCACTTAGTTTTTGCCTCCCTACACCTTTGGGTGAACCAAGGACTCGTTCTGGTCTTCCCGTTACTTCTGTTTCCTTGGGGACAAACCTCTCCTCTGCCTCTTTGCATTTGGTTGTCACATATTCCATCATTTCTTTTACTGGTTTTCCTGCCAATTCTCTTTCCACTGAGCGGTCTTGTAGGAAGTTCCTCATGCCTGTGTAGTCCCCCTTTTGTAGTTTCGTTTCTCCCTTCCTATTCCTGCTCCCCTCTCCACTTGTAGCTCAACTATATAATCAAAACACAGAACCAAATGATCACTAGCTCCAAGGGGCCTTTCATACGTGATATCCTCGATGTCCGAACTACTCAAGGTGAATACTAGGTCCAGTCTTGCTGGATCATCCCCACCTCTCTCTCTGGTAGTGTCTCTAACATGTTGATGCATGAGGTTTTCCAGTACCACATCCATCATCTTGGCTCTCCATGATTCAGGACCCCTGTGGGGCTCCAGGTTTTCCCAATCAATCTCCTTGTGATTGAAATCACCCATAACTAGTAACTTTGCTCTCCCCATGTAGGCTCTTCTGGCTACCTCGGCTAGTGTGTCTACCATTGCTCTGTTGCTCTCGTCGTATTCTTCTCTTGGCCTCCTGCAGTTCTGTGGTGGGTTGTACATTACAGCAATTACCACCTTATGGCCCTCAGACTGAATTGTTCCTACTATGTAGTCCCTTTCGCCCATTCCATCCATTTCCTCAAATCCCCACCTGTTCTTAATGAGCAGTGCAACTCCTGTACTCACCTAGTTGTACTCACCTAGTTGTGGTAGCAGGGGTCGAGTCAAAGCTCCTGGCCCCGCCTCTTCACTGGCCGCTACTGGGTCACTCTCCCTGCGCCATGAGCTTTATCATACCTCTGCTTAAAGCTATGTATAGAGCCTGCCTCCACTACATCGCTTCCTAAACTATTCCACTTCCCGACAACTCTGTGACTGAAGAAATACTTCCTAACATCTCTGTGATTCATCTGAGTCTTCAACTTCCATCTGTGTCCCCTTGTTGTTGTGTCCCATCTCTGGAACATTCTGTCTCTGTCCACTTTGTCAATTCCTCTCAGTATCTTATATGTTGTTATCATGTCTCCCCTATCTCTCCTGTCCTCCAGTGTCGTCAGGTCGATTTCCTTAACCTCCTCGTAGGACATACCCTTAGCTCCGGGACTAGTCTTGTTGCAAACCTTTGCACTTTCTCGAGCTTCTTCACATGCTTGGCTAGGTGTGGGTTCCAAACTGGTGCTGCATACTCCAATATGGGCCTAACGTACACAGTGTACAGGGTCCTGAACGATTCTTTATTAAGATGTCGGAATGCTGTTCTTAGGTTTGCTAGGCGCCCATATGCTGCAGCAGTTATTTGGTTGATGTGCGCCTCAGGAGATGTGTCTGGTGTTATACTCACCCCAAGATCTTTTCCTTGATTGAGGTTTGCAGTCTCTGGCCCCCTAGGCTGTACTCCGTCTGCGGTCTTCTTTGCCCTTCCCCAATCTTCATGACTTTGCACTTGGTGGGGTTGAACTCCAGGAGCCAGTTGCTGGACCAGGCTTGCAGGCTGTCCAGATCCCTTTGTAGTTCTGCCTGGTCCTCGTCCGATTGAATTCTTCTCATCAACTTCACATCATCTGCAAACAGGGACACTTCGGAGTCTATTCCTTCCGTCATGTCGTTCACAAATACCAGAAACAGCACTGGTCCCAGGACTGACCCCTGTGGAACCCCGCTCGTCACCGGCGCCCACTCTGACACCTCGCCACGTACCATGACTCGCTGCTGTCTCCCTGACAGGTATTCCCTGATCCAATGTGTGTGTGTGTGTGTGTGTGTGTGTTTGTGTCAAACTAGCCGCTATTGGGTTTACTCTTTCTTGGATACATGACAACATCATACCTATTCTTAAAGCTATTCATGGATTCTGCCTTTGACACTTCACTGTCTAGGATTCAATTCCTGACCAATCTGAAGCTGAAAAAATATTTCCTAACATCCCTGTGATTCACATGTGTTTTTGACTTCAAACTGGTCTCTCGTGTACCTGTTACCAGTCTCTCGAACAGCCAGTCATTATCCACCTTATCAATTTCTGTCAGTATTTTCTATATTATTAAATTCTCTATCTTGGTCTTTCTGTCCTTCAGTGTCATCAGGTTTATTTCCTTTAATCTCTAATGATTCATCATACCTTCAGTCTCAGTGCAAACCTCTGCACTTTATCAGTTTCTTGACCTGCTTGGTCAGGTGTGGTTTACATTCCGGTGATGAATACTTCAATATGGGTCTGACATATATAGTATTTAGTCATGAATGAATTTGATGAGATTCCTTAATAAAGCAGATATCAGAATAGACAAACGGATCGAACAGTCCAGTAAGAAGCCTCCACACTCCGCAGCTTCACAGACATAACCTAGTTTAAGAGCAAGCTATAGGCACGTTTGATGCACTTGTTTATTCGACCATCAACTAAAAACAAATATAGATCCATAACCTATGGCTCATCTGTCTTCAGATAGCATCTGCGTTTCTTTGATCCTGGTCCTCTTAATCCTGTTTCTTTCCATATCCGTCTCATTAGCTCCTCTTAAAAAAAAAAAGTCAAAATCATATTTCCGCTAGTATTTGTTTTTGCCATAGCCGCTAGGTTCAGTTCCTACAGCATCTTCTCAGAGGGTATTAATTTATGTTCTGGTAATAGTCTGGTTGTAAACCTTTGGGAATTCTTGAGCTGCACACACATGATCAAGTGAGTCTCTGTGGTGGAGCTGAATACTCCAAGGTTATGTTAGGTAAGGTTTCTCAGGATACAGAGCAAGTGTTTCTTGACGCGGGTCTTAGTCACATGATGACCCGCAGCTGGAGCTTTTCGTCATCTCATCGATGCCATCCGCTGGCTTAGCGGCCAACCCCTTTAAAAATTATAATTATAAAAAATTAGATTGTTGCATACACCAGAAACGTCAGGTTTCAAACACCTTTTATTGTACAGCAATAAAGGAATGGAACAGACTGCCTGCACATGTCAAAGCCAGTCATAGCATGAGCCAGTTCAAGAAGAGAGCCAAAAGGTATCTAATAAATGTAGCGACAGAAAGGGAGGAGAATGATTTTTTATTTTTTTTTAGCTAACACCCAAGTAAATGTAAATAACTCTTTTTACCTTATTCCTAGTCTATATTCTTTATAGTATAATAATAAGATATCTCCTTCATAGTATAATAATAAGGTATTAAAAGGACCCCAATGGAAATAAGTCACTTTGTCTGACTTTTTTGGGTTATCCTGGGTTCCCTACACATATGCTGCTAAGTATGATAATCTATGTAACTGTATTTGTGTATACCTGAATAAACTTACTTACTAGAGCATTCTTACAGAGAGTTGTTGGATAACATACTAGGAGTGTGATCATTGTAGTATCTTACTTTGTCAGTAGTAGTACTTATGTTCAGTAGTAGTAGTTGTAACTTACCAACCGTTAGTTGAGTCACAAGCCTTTCACGTGATCACTGTCTGTTACTAGCCTTTATGCTGCATGAGATTCTTGAAAATTTGTGTACTTTGTACAAGATCTCTAAATCGACCATTGTTCCTCACCATCCTGCCAGTAATGGTTTAGCGGAAAGAACTAATAAGAAAGTACTTGATGTCTTGAGAGCCACTATCACACTATGTTCAGTGTGCAATAAATTCTACTTATAATGCTTCAATAGGTGACACTCCACATTATGCATTGTATGGTGTCGATAAGCATTTGCCTTATGAGTTGTTATATTCTAATCCGAAACCAAATTACAATCCTGATGATTTCATACCAACTCGTACCAGCCAAGCTTTTTCAGAAGGATCTGAGAAACACTTCATAAATCAACAGCAGAATTTACTAGTCACTAACACTCGAGCAAAACCGACCAAAGTTTAAGTAGGTTTGAGAGTTATGCTGACTAACTTTAACAAAACATCTGCAATGCCTAAGCTTAACCAAAAGTTTGTTGGTCCTTATAGAGTAGTTGAACATATCAATGGAAATAAGTATAAGGTTAGAGAAATCAGTACGGGTCAGTATAAAGAATTGCATTTAAATCATATGAAGTTAGTATGCGATGAGGGCAAGGTCCCTGACAACCAGACAAATGAGACAGACTCTGACAATCCTCCTGATGCTGTACCCTCTACCTCTAATGATCAGTCAGACGATCAACCTGAATGTCGTTATTCCCTACGTACAAGACAAGTAATGAGTAATCCTCAAGTATCATTTGTGAATACCAATTTAGATATTCCTCAACCACAAAATGAGTTACCCATTGCAACAGAGTTTGATCCTCCCAGAGATGATAATCATTCAGCATATGTCAATCTCACCCTAGCAGAGTTGGGGTTAAATGTAAATAACCTGTATAGATGATTAATATAGTTTAAATTGTATTTCAACTGTGTGCTACAAAATCAACTTAGTATTATTCAAGAATTTTTTTGTGTGTGTGTTCACATTCTCTCCGAATTCTGAGATTTAACAGTAAGATTTGAGTGCACCGAATCTGCCTTGTCTGTTAAACACTTCCTTCTTTGTAAATATATTTCCTCCGAATCCGAAGATCACATAAATACAGATCGATCAATCAATTTTTTTCTCTCTTTTATTGTACTATTCCACCGTTGAGAATATTAATTCCTATGAATTGTGATATATCATACCTTGTAATGCATTACAATAAGATCCATTATATTGATTTCCATCCTGATAATATCCTTATGTATAGTTATAATGTTCAACTGTTGTGTACTTTGACATTGTAAAGAATCAGCCCAGAGCCGTACGCCTGTCGCCTCTAGTTGTATTAGCTCTATGTCGAGACGCCATACGTAACATGACCAAGCTGTCAGTACTAGTACTTATGTTCAGTAGCAGTAATTGTAACTTAACAACCGTTAGTAGAGTCACAAGCCTTTCACGTGATCACTGTCCGTTACTATCCTTTCTGCTGACCAAGACATGTCAAGGGTCATCCTTTGAATGCCATGAGAGTCCTAGCCCACTAGCGTCAGTTCTTGAGAGGAAACAGGCAAGGCGACACAGACTATGAGTGCTATCCATATATTTCCACTAATATAAGTTAACAACAAAGCTGCGATGTGTTTATTACCAAATCCATCCTTAAGAACCCCACACGACAACTTCAGTGACAAAAGTAATATCTTACTTCAGTGACCAGTGCAGTATCTTACTTCAGTGACCAGTGTAGTATCTTACTTCAGTGACCAGTGTAGTATCTTACTTCAGTGATCAGTGTAGTATCTTACTTCAGTGATCAGTGTAGTATCTTACTTCAGTGATCAGTGTAGTATCGTTCGTCAGTGACCAGTGTAGTATCGTACTTCAGTGACCAGTGTAGTATCTTACTTCAGTGATCAGTGTAGTATCTTACTTCAGTGATCAGTGTAGTATCTTACTTCAGTGACCAGTGTAGTATCTTACTTCAGTGATCAGTGTAGTATCTTACGTCAGTGATCAGTGTAGTATCTTACGACAGTGATCAGTGTAGTAGCTTACTTCAGTGATCAGAGTAGTATCTTACTTCAGCGATCAGTGTAGTATCTTACGTCAGTGATCAGTGTAGTATCTTACGTCAGTGATCAGTGTAGTATCTAACTTCAGCGATCAGTGTAGTATCTTACTTCAGTGAGAAATGTAGTATCTTACTTCAGCGATCAGTGTAGTATCTTACTTCAGTGATCAGTGTAGTATCTAACTTCAGCGATCAGTGTAGTATCTTACTTCAGTGATCAGTGTAGCATCTTACTTCAGCGATCAGTGTAGTATCTTACTTCAGTGATCAGTATGGTATCTTACTTCAGTAACCAGTGTAGTATCTTACTTCAGTGACCAGTGTAGTATCTTACTTCAGTGACCAGTGTAGTATCTTACTTCAGTGTTCAGTGTAGTATCTTACTTCAGTGATCAGTGTAGTATCTTACTTCAGTGACCAGTGTAGTATCTTACTTCAGTGACCAGTGTAGTATCTTACTTCAGTGACCAGTGTAGTATCTTCAGTGATCAGTGTAGTATCTTACGTCAGTGATCAGTGTAATATCTAACTTCAGCGATCAATGTAGTATCTTACTTCAGTGAGAAATGTAGTATCTTACTTCAGCGATCAGTGTAGTATCTTACTTCAGTGATCAGTGTAGTATCTAACTTCAGCGATCAGTGTAGTATCTTAACTTCAGTGATCAGTGTAGCATCTTACTTCAGCGATCAGTGTAGTATCTTACTTCAGTGATCAGTGTGGTATCTTACTTCAGTGACCAGTGTAGTATCTTACTTAAGTGACCAGTGTAGTATCTTACTTCAGTGACCAGTGTAGTATCTTACTTCAGTGTTCAGTGTAGTATCTTACTTCAGTGATCAGTGTGGTATCTTACTTCAGTGACGAGTGTAGTATCTTACTTCAGTGACCAGTGTAGTATCTTACTTCAGTGAGCAGTGTAGTATCTTACTTCAGTGATCAGTGTAGTATCTTACTTCAGTGATCAGTGTAGTATCTTACTTCAGTGATCAGTGTAGTATCTTACTTCAGTGATCAGTGTAGTATCTTACTTCAGTGGCCAGTGTAGTATCTTACTTCAGTGATCAGTGTAGTATCTTACTTCAGTGATCAGTGTAGTATCTTACTTCAGTGACCAGTGTAGTATCTTACTTCAGTGATCAGTGTAGTATCTTACTTCAGTGATCAGTGTAGTATCTTACTTCAGTGACCAGTGTAGTATCTTACTTCAGTGATCAGTGTAGTATCTTACTTCAGTGACCAGTGTAGTATCTTACTTCAGTGACCAGTGTAGTATCTTACTTCAGTGACCAGTGTAGTATCTTACTTCAGTGACCAGTGTAGTATCTTACTTCAGTGATCAGTTTAGTATCTTACTTCAGTGATCAGTGTAGTTGTGAGAGAAAAGCCGGTACTATTTTCGGTTAGGGTTGTTCAGAGAGCCAGGAACCATTAGCATCATATTACTGTCCGCACTACCATCTAGCGGGCTGAGGCGAAACTCCAGTTCCTGGTGTCTGAGGTGATTTAATTTCTAGTCCTTGCAGCATTAACCTTACCTGGTGTGGGTTGAAGTTTGGAGAGTCACTTTACCTCCACTCTTCTGATCAGGTAAGGTGATCTAACAGGAGTATTTCTGTTCAGGACCCGTGGCTTGTCGTGATCACTGGACTATAAGCTAACAGATTACCAAGAACCATCTCTTTAGTGCAATCTGGAATCCCATCCTCATACAGAGTATAGTCAACCTTTAATTTAATTTGCATGTGTTTCAGCTGCAGTTCGATCCAAGATATTTATTGTCATACTCCATAAGTTTAGCCCACTTTTCCTCAATTCAAGTAAAATACAGAAGCATAGAACACCAATATCTGAAAATACACGAACACTTCAGGTTTAAAGTTATTCTGAAGTTGCATTTTTGAATCATCAGTGTTGAAGGTTCGAAGCCGGGGGGGGGGGGATGAGACATTCATTATTGCTTCAAAATTAATATTTAAATTTTCCCAGTATCTTCAATATAAATGACAAATTGGAATTACTACATGCCAAAATTTATCCTGAACTTTCAGTATTTAAGATACCTCAGTATTTAAGATTTAAAGCCTATCAGAAGAGGAATTCTCCAATTGGCTCACAGATTCTATTCCAAGTTCATCAATTATTTTAGTAAATTTTTAGTAAATTTTACCCAGCGGGTAAGCGTCTTATCCTTTCCAACTTTTTTTTTAATGTTCTTCCAAATTATTGCTTCTAGGCGTCGTAAGAATCAGCTTCACTTTCTACGTGACTGTCTTGCTGAACAAGTTTTGCCACCTTGCTTCTCCCATTTCCTGAAACCCAACCCACTGGACACTCCCTTTCCTGGTCATACCCGTCTCCTACTTCAACAGCTCATTGTCTCTAAGTCACAAGTTGATGATACCTTCTTTACTCTCCGTCAGCGTCAACGTGTTCTCTTTTCTTCCAAAAAGATCTTTGTAACTTTCTCACTACTATTGCTTTTGACACTGCTCACAATATATTACAAACACATGTAATGAATGACCTTTGACCTGGTCGTAATGGGGTTTAGAGCAAAACAAACCCAGCAGATAACTATTATGAATATTTTACCTTCACCCATTATATACAAATATGTATACTATGTACAGATGGAATAATAATAAGTGTACACGACGGTGACAGATAGCAAAAGCAAAAGCCAGAGCGAGACAGCAGACAGTAGGGCTGACGTTGGTTCAAGACCTGCGGATGGCAGCAGAATGTCCCCTCACTAAAAAAATCCATCAACAACATTTAATAAAGGAAAAAAAAGAGTTAACACATCCTAACCTAAATTAAAGACCGGAAAGGGAATCAGCCAGCTTATTTTCCTTGCCGGCAATATGGACGAGTTTAATATTAAAGGTTGCAGCCTGAGTCTCCATCTCATCAGACGTGTGTTGTGGTTTTTCATGGAGTTTATGTAGACTGTGACCACTTGGGACGACTGCCCCATGTAGACCTCGAAATGTTCCAATTCAAGTATCAGAGCTAGGGTTTTTCTCAATGGTGGCGTAAGCCCTTTGAAGAGGTTGATACTTGGCAGAGAAGTAAGCCACAACCTGCAGCACTCTTCCCCAGATTTTTGTAGGAGTACTGCCCCTACCCCTGACTCACGTTCATCAACCTGTAATACAAAAGGTTTTGAAAAATCGGGAGACAGGAGGATTCTTGGCACTCTGGGGTTCATTTAAAATTTTTGTTTCTGTCTGGTAAGCGAGGTTAGGGGGCTACATCTTCAAAGGTCTTACAGAATCGTCTGTAGAAACCTACCATCCCTAAGAAACGCTTGAGGGATTTTCTATCACGAGGTACTGGGTAATTCTTAATGGCAAGAATTTTAGCAAATTTAGGGGCTACTTTACCATTGCGTACTTCATGGCCCAAAAAAGTAATAGTAGATTGGCCTAAGGATGACTTACACAAATTAACAGTTAAGTGGAAACTTTAAACTTCTCAAAGAGAACTTTAAGTCGGGAAACATGTTGGTCATACGTATCGGAAACAACTACTATATCGTCTAGATGAGATGCCGTGCCTTCTAGTCCTTTAATAGCCTGATGGATCAGCTTCTGGAACGTTGCCGGCAAGTTCTGCATTTCGAATGGAGTCCCTGTATATTGGTAGTGACCTACTGGAATTACGAAGGCAGAGATTTCCTTCGCCTTATTGTCAAAGGTTCCTGATAGTAACCTTTAAGGAGGTCTAGTTTGGAAACAAGAGTAGCCTTACCCACAAAGTCCACTACGTCATCCAAACGTGGCAGAGAGTAAGCAGCTGGAATAGTGACCTCATTCACCTTACAGTAGTCTGAACACATTCTAAAACCTCCATCAAACTTTTTAACAAGGATACACTGTGAAGCCCACGGACTGAATGACTCCTCCACTAACCAGTGTTCTAACAGAAATGCTACCTCCTCCTGAAGTAGCCTCTGTTTTTTTTAGGATTAACTCTGTAGGGGGAGAGTTTACTAGGCTTAGTGTTTCAAACATCTACATCATGATATCCCAGGGTACATTTTTTCGGAACATCCGAAAATATGTCAGGGTAAATTTGTAAAAGTACAGTTAGACTTATTAAAAGGCTAGGGTCCCTGAGGAGGACAGAATTTGGAAGCTTAACTTGAACTTCTGGAATGATTTGCAAGGAATCAGGGTTGTCTCCAGAGGCAGAGGACTTTATGTGGTAAATTTTACTTTTCGAGGGTTTATTAAGGGGAGCTGCCACATAATTTACATCAGAGATTTTACTTATGATTTGCATGGGTCCCATAAATCTAGCTTTTAATTAAGGTGTGGCCAGGTATAGGTTCCTGCACCAGCACCTTGTCTCCTGGATTGAAGGAGCGAAACTTTGTGTTTCTGTCATACCTCTGTTTCATAGTGTTTTGAGCAGATTTTAAGTTAGCCTTAGCCAACTGACGTGCCACCTGGAACCATGAAGAAGGGTTGTAGAGTGTTATGCCGGCGTCTTCTCCCATCCAGCCTTCCTTGAGCACTCGCAGAGGACCTCGTACGTTGTTCCCGAAGATTACCTCAAATGGACTGTACCCTGTGGATTCCTGTACAGTTTCTCTCATTGCGAACAGCAACAGAGGAAGTGATTCATCCCAGTCTGTAGGAAAATGCATGCAAAAGGTTCTCATCCTGGTTTTTAACGTTTGATGAAATCTTTCCAAGGCGCCTTGAGACTGAGGATGATAGGCAATTGATAATTTATGAATTATACCAAGCCTAGTTAAAGCTTTCTTGAAAGCTTTGGCTGTATCTCTGTCTATATATATCTGTAATATCTCTCTCTCTCTGTCTCTTTCTCACATGTACACATAAGTACAGTTATTATACATAGTGTAAATTACCTAGGATAACCCAAAAATTCCAGGCAAAGTGCTATACAATGTTTGTAGATATAAGTTAGTACCCTGGTCACTCTGGATAGACTTAAGAATGCCAAAATAAGATATAAATTTAGTCATGGCTTTAAGAATGGCTTTGGTATTGATACTGCGCAATGGGACTGCTTCCGGATACCTAGTAGCTTTGTCCATGATAGTAAACAAGTATTGGTTTCTTGACTTGGATTTTGGTAATGGTCCCACACAGTCAATGATTAGCTCTGCAAACGGTTCTCCATCTGCAGTTATGGGATGAAGTGGCACAGGCTTAATGGGGTGTCCAGGTTTACCTACTTCCTGACATTCCTACAAGAGCGGATGTGATTCTTCACATCTTGCCTTATTTTTGGCCAGTAAAACTTACAATATTCTATAAAGAGTTTTTGTAATTTCCAAATAACTTCCTAAAAAGGAATTGTGAGCTATGTTCAAAATTTGTGTCCTAAATTTCTTAGGAACTACCATTCTATCGGTTTTTGGGCTTTCCTCTACGTCCTTACCAGTCTGTGAAGAACAGTAGGTTGTGTTTAATTTTATATTTGCGTTATCTGAGTGGGATTCACCCATGGCTGCCTGAAAAGCGAAGTTTAGGGAAGGATGTCTTCGCTGTTCTTCCCGAAAGGGCAGTCCCTCGGGCATGGAAACAGATATCTGGCAATCCTGCAACCCCGGAGTAGGAAGGCTTGGTCTGGGACTTTTCACTAAATTTACGAGGTCCTGGCCAGTTTTCTTCGTAAAATAAATTGTCTAGCCCTAGATCTGAGTCGTCCAAGGATGGGTAAGCATTTTCGACAGACATCCCTTGGAATTTTGCTCGAGTTATGGCCAATATCGGAGAAGAATTAGTCACTAGAGGTTCTGGACATTTTGTCGAATTAAGAATGTTATTACCCAGCAATAACACAGCATCTTTCATAGAGAATCCCTCAGAAACACCTACAGTCAAATATCATGTATATTTACTCTGCACATATATCTTAAGTAAAGGGACAGAAAACACAGCTCCTCTAAATTCTTCTAACAGAAGGGAGATGTGGCAGGTACTGTAGTATGGGGCCATACCACACTCTACTTCTTTCTGGTTCATCTCAAGAGGGAAGATGTTAATTTTTCCTAAGGGTTGGGGCTTAACTCGGCAGTTAGACTTAACATGGCTGGGTTTTTGACAACGGAAACAGGTTACCTCATATTTTTCTTTGGTTTCCTGTTGATTTTGAGGCTGGCGCCACTCTGTGTACTGGCGTCGTTGCTCACCAGGTTGACCGCAAGTTTGATGTCATGGCTCACCAGACGACTTAATTGGTTGGAGTCGTTATTCACCATCGTCCTGCCACTTCGTCCTCCAGTCAGGATCTCGTCTCTGAAGATTTTTATTCATGCCAGGCTGTTGGGAAGATTAAACCGCTTGGACAAGGAATGGTTTGCCTCAAAAAGTTTCAGCCAGCCTGGCTGCTTCCAATGCTGTGGTGAACGAATTATCTTCAAGAAAGACTCTAACCTCTGATCCAACAGATTCCAGCAGGTTATCCACCAAAAGTAACTGCACCAGATCACTGAAGTTGGCGACACCACTCACTTTATACCACTTGAAGTTTTTTGACCACTGCCTTACAAAGTCTACATGAAACTGACCCAGCTGACGCTTGCACAATTTGAATTCCCTCTGTACTTGGCGGGAATACACTGATATGCTCCAAGAACCGTTGTTTTAAATAACCCGATAATCAGCAAATTCTTCATTATTTAAAACAAATGTGAACTCTTGTGCTTTGCTGTACAGTGCTGATCAGTGCTTCTCAGGCCAGCTCAGTGCTGGAGCCTGGTTTTCAAATGCCTCGAAAAACTGTTCAGGCTCAGTCTTAACAAAGCGAGGTACTAATGGCACTGCTTTTTCCACGCTAAAGTAGTCACCAACAGTCTGCTTAAATTGCCTCCTCTCCTTCTCTCTATCAAACTCTTCTTTAGCAAATGCTCGCTGTTCTCTGGTTGTTTCGAGATTGAGTTTAGTAAACTCAAGCACCAACGAAGCTGACTCGTCCTGAGACAAACCCAGTGCACCACCTGCTTCACGAGACAGCTGGTCTGATTGCTCTGGTGTTACCCCCCATTACGAAGAACCCTAAGCGGAGATCGGCCATTAACAGCTCCTGTAGCTGGAGATACCTCAGTTTGTTGCTTCAACCCTTAATATAGTACGAATAATGTCACGAAGTTGCGCAGCAGTGAGAGTTCGTTGGTATTCTATGACAATAGAACGAACAATTGACCATCAACGCTGTAGAGATAGTTTGGGCAGATTTAGGAGAGTATATTTAGACACTAACCTCCTCACCCATGTTGGTGGTATTAACACGACGTTTGCAATGCACGCAACAAGCAGCAAGAGCACAGTACAACTTGCAGGATGCACACATAGTAGAAAGACTGACAGGCAATACAAAAGGCGATAGCAAGATACCAAGACCAGCTCTAGCTCCAGCTCCCAGACAGAGCTCCACATATTATAAGCAGGAAATAAATGGCCTGTGACCTGGTCGTAATGGGGTTTGGAGCAAAAAAAACTCAGCAGATAGACTTTAATGTATATTTTACCTTCATACACTATATACAAATATGTACAGATGGAATAATAATAAGTGTTCACGATGGTAACAGATGGCAAAATCAAAAGCCAGAGAGAGTGCACCGTACTCAACCAGCAGGTTGGCAAGTCTGGGTCGATGGGTGCCCTAATAACCGTCAAACCCTTAGCACCCAGTTCGCTGGTTGGGAGGCAGTCTATATGGGAGTGTGACATACACCGAATAAATTTAGATTAGATTTTGCCACCAAAGTGGCTAGTTTATTGTGCACCCCATATCCATCCTGGGGACGGTAGCACAAGAGTATATGGATACACAAAAGGCCTAGGAACTAACCCTTAAAAGGGTTAACAGGACTGTATCTGGATTTATATCTACAGTTCACTTATCTGTTACAAGCAAATTGAAGAAATTTGCTTAATATATCAAGTATCTTATTTTCATTAATAAGATATCTTTATGTAGCACATAGGTTATTATACTGTCTGTCTATAATCCTCAATAAGTGGACAATTAAGCATATAGTGTTCAAGATAATGACCATAGGGCTGGCCACATACTTTGCATTTATAACCCAAGTTGCACATTTTCGGAACATCCGAAAATATGTTGGGATAGGGTTGCAGAGATTTGTCGAGTGTTGTTATTTGGGTTTCTGCAAGTCACAGTATAATGGGGTGAGGATCCTGGAGGAGGGCTGAGTTGAGAAGCCTTATTTGAACCTCAGGAACTGTGTTCAATGAATTAGGGATTGTTAATAGGGTCTGGAACAGAAGACAAGGTCATTATTGGGACATGGGGTGGCACAAAGAACTTTTGAATTTGTTTTATGTGGTAAATTTACACAAGTTGGTTTATCTAAAGGTGCTATCACCTAGTTCAGGTCAGAAATTTTCTTTAGCAGCTGCATAAGGCCCGTAAATCACGCCTTTAATGTGTGACCCGTCACGGGAGCACCTTGTCTCCTGGGTCAAAGGAAGGAAATTTACTTTATTTTTTCATACCTCTGCTTCTTGTCGCCCTGAGTTGTTTTCAGGTTGGCCTTGGCCAGCACTCTTGATTTAGGATCGTAGGGCATCTTGAAGGTGTCTTCTTCAACTTTCCTTAAGCACGTGTAGTGGACCTCTATACGTTACTTGACTTCACCATCACTTGTTCACAAGATTAACTCATGAACGTTACTATATACATTGTTAATGTACCACAACAGGAAGATTTACTAGCGATACCTCTCTTACTAGAGTTACCTTACTTCGCAGCTCAACGCTGTACCTTTGCTTCACTTCTCCCTGGATATTGTCAGAGCACAAGTGAGTCCCGGAGAGCAATTTTAACGGAATCACGGCTACGGATTTCTACGTTTCAACACAGTGTGAACTCGTCGGGTTACCTTCTTTTAGAAATTCGTTCAGTTCCTGATGCTATTCACACTCACTCACTCGATGTGTCATTGTGTACGTCACTTGCAACTGTGCTCCCATGCCCTCAGTGCCACCG
The DNA here is from genome assembly GCA_009830355.1 of Cherax destructor. Taxonomy (NCBI): domain Eukaryota; kingdom Metazoa; phylum Arthropoda; class Malacostraca; order Decapoda; family Parastacidae; genus Cherax; species Cherax destructor. Next base: position 96,367 of record WNWK01006820.1, read on the forward strand.
CTTTTGTAAAGGATTTCGGCTGACCTATTGTCTAGAAAATTCAACTGCCAGCTCTAGCATCGAAATCCAGTCAAAGAACCAGATTTCTTCAACATAAAGACGTTCTTAATTGTTTTTATCCTAAAAACTATATCATTAGGCTAAGAGTTTATAAATATCTTATTTAAAATGTCTTATAATAGGAGTTTCCTCGATCAAAAACATGAATGAGTTGTTTAGCAAGTCCTGATTCACAGAGGGAAGGGTGCAGGTATGACTTCATCCAGTCTGGCATGTGATTTACCCTTCCCTTGCAGTGTGGGTCATGATCCCTTTGCTTTTCCCTGTTCGAGGTAATTCCTCTGTGTATATATATTTTTTTTTATTTTTTTATTAACACATCGGCCGATTCCCACCAAGGCAGGGTGGCCCGAAAAAGAAAAACTTTCATCATCATTCACTCCATCACTGTCTTGCCAGAAGGGTGCTTTACACTACAGTTATAAAACTGCAACATTAACACCCCTCCTTTAGAGTGCCGGCACTGTACTTCCCATCTCCAGAACTCAAGTCCGGCCTGCCGGTTTCCCTGAATCCCTTCATAAATGTTACTTTGCTCACACTCCAACAGCACGTCAAGTATTAAAAACCATATGCCTCCATTCACTCCTATCAAATACGCTCACACATGCTTGCTGGAAGTCCAAGCCCCTCGCACACAAAACTTCCTTTACCCCTCCCTCCAACCTTTCCTAGGCCGACCCCTACCCCGCCTTCCCTCCACTACAGATTTATACACTCTCGAAGTCACTCTGTCTCGTTCCATTCTCTCTACATGTCCAAACCACCTCAACAACCCCTCCTCAGCTCTCTGGACAATCGTTTTGGTAATCCCGCACCTCCTCCTAATTTCCAAACTCCGAATTCTCTGCATTATATTCACACCACACATTGACCTCAGACATGACATCTCCACTGCCTCCAGCCTTCTCCTCGTTGCAACATTCATCACCCATGCTTCACACCCATATAAGAGCGTTGGTATAACTATACTCTCATACATTCCCCTCTTTACTTCCATGGACAAGGTTCTTTGTCTCCACAGACTCCGAAGTGCTCCACTCACCCTTTTCCCCTCATCAATTCTATGATTCA